>PVJA010005299.1:35000-79969 GCA_004027025.1 Myocastor coypus | reverse complement strand
TCTCTTTGAAACCACTTCACTGTTTCCTGGTTTTCAACTCAGTTAAATTTTTTTTTAAAAGAGACACAGCACTTTGGAATATAAATATGTGAAAGCTAAATACAAAATCCAACAGGCCATGTTAGTCAAGCCATGCAATGCATTTTTTTAAATTTAGGGCAGTCAGGTGCTTCTGTCTTTTGAACCCTATTTCTAGGCATGCTGCTTCCATTTTGTGGGTTTCAAGACAAGACCAGAAACTCTTAAGTGGCTTAGTTTACTCATTTTTGGAATACACCTTTTGTTCTCTGCTTTGCCACATCCTTCCTTTGAGCGAATCGGTATATTAAGCCACAGAATAGAACAATACAAAATGGCAAACTATCTTTCCACACCGCTAATTTAAGGTGGTAGAAGATAAAAGGCATTGTGAGCACAGGGAATAATACCTTTTGTGACTCACCCTGCATACAGGGCCTCCCAGCTTTTTAAAAGCTCTCTGCACTGGGAACAGCACACAACTTTAGATAGCATCAAGCTCAGGTGACTGAAGAAACATTTCACTTTGGTGGTGCCATGTTAGCTCACAATTCCTACTTTACCACATTCCCAATCATAGTCTCAACAGTATCCCTGTCTCATTTTGAAAGCAGCTCTTGGGCTGTGGCAGTCCACCTTCTAGAATGTCTCTTATTAGAACAGCCCTGGTAACTCACAATTCCTTTAGTTCCCCAGCTCCCTTACTAGCCCTGTGCTTCTAAATCACAAACTCTGACCTTTGTTTGGGCCTCTGGAGTCTATCTGTGGGTCTACTCCATGCTCTGGAACTCTCACTCTTTTATCTTTGCTCTGTTCATCATCACAGAAATTCCTCAATGTATTTTTTCCATAAAAATCTCCCCTGGTTCAATTCAAGAATTACAAAAGTAATTCCTGATATATACTTTCTAAAAGATGTATTTGGTCATTTTGAATTAAAGCAATGAAATATTTATTTGATTAAGTTGTTTTTTTAATAGCACCTGGAATATCTCTTCTATTATGTTCTGTTTTAGCTTATAACTTTGCTGAAGAAACAGGATGTATAAAATTCACTTTGAGATTGCCTTGTAGAATACTCTGGAAAAATCTATTGTTTGTTCATCTCACTTACCATGAGTACTTAGTATATATTACAGGCAATGAACTAGATTCTAGCATGAAAGAGCTGGACAAAATGTATTCATAGTATAAAAGTCATAGGAAGCACTCGAGTTGTTTCCATAGATGTAAGTGTGACATGAAATAATGATGGAAACTTCTTGGGGGGGGGGGTGAGGCAGATCAGGCAAAGCCCTGTTAGTAAATGTGGCTGACTAGTGCAAATTTCTCTATAACCTTTCATCTTGATGAAAGACTGTATCCAATTCAGGGTTGAGCAGCTCTGACCCAGGAAGTAGTGACCAGTGGCCAATAAGCAGACCAAGATTGATTTCTGGTTCTTGCTCAGCTTAATAATCCTTTTAAAAGTGTTACTGTAGATGCTGTTGATTAGGGAGATTAATTTCCACTTCTGAAGTTTAGAATCTAGAACTGCACTGGTTTCTCTCTTGGTTTGGCTTTGTTTATTGGAATAACACTAACAAATGACTCTTTTGTAACTTTTTTCAGTAAATGAGTAGCAAGGCATCTCAGATCTGGAATTCTTTTCACACTTTTTCCTCTGTATGTGTGCACGTGTATGTGTCCTCCTTCAGATTTTTTACTGGCACACCAAGAAAGAAATTTGAACATAAGTTTTAAATCTGTGTAACTGAGATCGTAGCTCTGTGGCTTTGACTGCACTTCCCAGTGCTGAGTAGATTGCTGGGATTCCGCAAATAAATAATAAAAATAATAATGATTTTTAAAGCATTTGGAAATGCCAAGTTGAAAGGTGTGGTGTAAGAGCAATATTTTATTGTGAGAGTGATATCTCTCACATTATCTGCTCCTAATGGAGGGCGGCAGTAATGGAGAAGAAGGCACTTAGGCCTCCAGCCCCAGGTCCCTGAAGGCGGGGTGGAG
The DNA here is from genome assembly GCA_004027025.1 of Myocastor coypus. Classification (NCBI taxonomy): domain Eukaryota; kingdom Metazoa; phylum Chordata; class Mammalia; order Rodentia; family Myocastoridae; genus Myocastor; species Myocastor coypus. Next base: position 77,944 of record PVJA010005299.1, on the reverse strand, counting down.
CTCAGGCCCACACTGTGGTGAGGCTTCCTGTACGCGGACCTGTTTCCTTCCAGTCCAGCCGCAGGTGTGAGGAGAACTGCGCTTTTTTTGTTCCCTTCACCTTAGAAGGATCCTTGCTTGTTATTGATGGAGGAAGTGACTTGAAAGTCAAGACTTGGAAAATACTACAGCATGAAACATATTTATCAGGTTTAGTGTGAGGCTCTAATCCATATGTATTTGGCATGGGATGTACAGGAGCTTGGATGTGAGCAGACTGTGGGTCTGTGACGTGGGCTGGATCTTCCCCTCCCTTCCTACAAATGGGTCCTCAGCTCCCAGGGCCTCATGCTGCAATCATACCCTGAGATGGGACCTGCAAACTGGGCAGTAAATGTAGATGAGGGTGCTGAGGTGCTCTTAATCCAACCTGACTTGTATTCTCGTAAGAAGAGGAAACACGAGTACCCGAGAGATGCCCGGGACACAGAGGGCAGATGGTGCAAGGACAAAACAGTGAGGTGGCCATTCTTGAGCTAAGGAGAGAGGCCCCAGAAGAGACAACTCTTCTCTCAGTACCACCACCATGAATTTATAGCTTCCAGAACTGAGAGAAAAATGGCTTTCTGTTGTTTAAGTCACATTGCCAGGGACATTTCGTTATGGTGACTCTACAGTACACAGCCTAGGACTACCAGACTTCGGATCCACACTGGCCTTATAGCACTATATAAAGTAAGCTTAATATTTTTTATTCTGAACTCTGAATACTTTCTCAAGTCAGTCTGCTGCTTTAATTAGAAAATGAATGTAACCTGTATCAAATAATGAATATGTTAACATATTGAACGGGGACAAGAAAAATAACCTCCAGATTTAAGCTACACAGGCACTGAAGATAGAGTAAAAAAATCTGGTTTCCTTGACCACATTGTCATAATATGCATATATAACAGTTTATTGAATCCAGGCTGTGTAGACAACCAGAAGAACTCTGGCTCCATGCTGTCACAATGCATGCCCACAACAAAGACGCAGGGAGAACAGCCCCTTTCATTCGATCTCTCTAAGTATTACCAACATGAGAGCTGAAACCTTTACCTCTGTCTGAAGTATATCTATGTATCCATGCATAAGTCATTAACTGGCTCCCTGGGCTCTGCTGCTGAAAATATTAATATATTCAAATCTCATTCTAGCTACTGCAATAAACAGTACATCAGATAAATGCATTAATATTTTCTCTAGACAAAAGAATCTGCTATTGTTTTTAAAAGTTTTTCGTTTTTCCTGAGCTCCCACCGAAACCCAGGTGATCTATGGCTTCACAAGGTAGGGTGGTCACCAGGTGCCAATGTACTGGGCTGGCTGTATCTATAAAAACTCTGTTAATTGTACTTGAAACACAACACTCTTTTATGTGAATTATGAGCTGAGTACTGTTCACAGCATTTGATGGCAGAGATGTTTCACTTTTACTTTCTTAGGCATTTTACCTTGTAGCAATGAGATGGCTTATATCCAGATGTCTAATTGACCTACCTGTCAACATCTTCACCTTTATGAGCTGTCTCTTCTGGATATAAGAGTAGTCTGCATGGAGCAGGGTAGAAAATCTCTGCTGAGAACCACAAAGCCGAGGTGGAGAAGTTAAGGCAAAGATTGGGGAGCCATCCTTTGGGCTTATCCCTTCCAATCTCCATTCTGCATTTTTAGGTCCTGGGCATATATATATATATATATATATATATATATATATATATATATATATATATATATATATGGGAGAAGCTGGCATACCAGCTTCTACCTTATCCAGCTTTGCCCTTTTATTATTGGCTACACTTAAGGCCTTTTATCAATGAAAACAAAGTGGGTGGTCTTCAACCTCTTTCTAGCTGTAGAAAAAAAAAGTAGTGACATAATTTTTCACAGCCTGAAATAATTGTAGAAGTACAGATACTGGTTAGGCTCACTATGAATTATTAGTGGAAAAGTGGGTCTCAGAAGTACGCTACATGTGAAATATTTTTCGTCACTTGAACATGTGCCGTCCAGAGCTGGCCCTGTTCTAGCCGTCACAGGGAACAAACATTTCACATTCACAGATGCTCCCAATTTGGTGCGGTTTGGAGTGTAATTTAGATCAAACGTCTCCATGTAAATGAGTCAGGGTTTCTTAATTAGGTGCCTCTAAAGTAAAACCTTGGCCCACATCAGTAGGTGTGGGTGTGGTTCCCCAATCCTGGAATCTCTCCTGTAGACCAGGCTCTTAGTATCACTCAAACAGGGCTGCTTTTTTTTTCTTTTTTTTTCTTTTTTTTTTTTCCCAAGCAGAGTAATAAATCTGCAGATGGCATAGACAGAAAGACGCTACTTCAGAAGAGCTGTCTAAAAACACTGCCTCTTTGGCAAACGCCTTAAAGTAGGTCATTCTGCTGTGATTTAGCTTTTTCTTTAGATTTGATTGCCAGCTTTTTGTCCCCATTACGAGTATGGTGCATTCCAGTCCACAGACTTGTTCTTAATTTTTCCAACTGGTATTTGTTTACTAGGATTTGCAGATCTTCCTATGAAAATGGCCAATACCCTGTCACAGTGCTAATCATGCACTTGACCACAAAGCGAAATGGATCCCGGTGATAATCTGGTGATGCTGAAATATTAAATGCCTTAAACATCCAGTCTTCCCACAGCAAAACTGTGTTGATTTATACCGGTAGGTCTGTTGAAATAATTGTCCCATCTTTTATACATGTGAAAAGAAGAAGTGACAGGATGGAAATGGAAAACTTTTACAATCCATATAGCTGTTTGTGTAGATATTCAGGTTATCTGCTTTTATACTTGTCATTGTTTGTGTTTTTTATAGGGGGAGAAAAATCATTGGGTCCCATTTCCCTATCAAGGCTCTGGGATTTACATGCAGAAGCTCCTTTGGCATTAATGAGTTACCTGCATAAATTCCCTGGCAATCGATGGGCACATAGACCTTGTTTTGTTCTATTAATTATTCTTCACAGAAACTTGACACCGACATTAAATGAGGCCTTAAAAAATCTTGATGAAGGTAAGGTATCTTTTACTGTTCAAATATTAGCATTGCAAAAACTGTGTCTAAGACATTATTCATTTTGTGGTACAGGAAAGGAAGGGGTTGAGACAAGGAGAAAAGAGCGCCAGGCATTGGGGGTGAACTTGCTGCTTTTAACTCTTCATCAGCTAAAGGCTAGCATTTCTAGGAATCAGTTGTCATTTGAAAATTGTGATACTGATGAACATAAATGTTAAAACTGTACTGAATTAAAAGAACTGAATATGTTGTTCTCTCCAGATTGGTGCTGAATATGGTGTCTTCTCCACAAGCCAAATTTCATTTTGGCAAATTATTGATGTTTACAGGTGAATTCCAAAATGTCAGTTAAAAAGACACAAAGTGGGCTTTGAGTTGGAGGTGGTAGAGATTATTGGCTAGGTATATTGGGAGATGGGCTTGTGAGTGCATTTTTAAGGAACAGACTGAGGAAAATGGTCTTACATGCAATTTTTCCTACATTGCTAGTGAAACTTCTTTAACTTATATGGGGTATACAGGGTTCTGATTAAGCAACTGTTCTGGATAAAAATATTTATCATCATATATGGATTAGCAGTAATCAAGAAACACAATGTTAAAATTATATCTGTCACCATATTATCATCCTATGAAAATTCACAAGGAACTTTTGAATCTTGAAGCTCTCATTAGGAATTTGAGTTATCTCTGTGCTGGACTGTGGTTATTAGATAAATGAATGGTTACTAGACATTCCTGAGTGTTAAAATGGGGGATAATTGAAATTTGTTTGAAATCTTTTTGGAGAGAAAGTTATTTTTTGAATAGTACTACTTGATGATACTCTTTAAGATTTTATAATATTGATGATGATTCTGATTCATCTGTTTACTTTCTAATATTTTCTGCTTTGCTAGTTAGTGATTGTTGCTATGAGTGTCCTACCAAGTCCAGTTTAATTCTCCTCAGATTCTGAACTATCTCAGTAAACACAGCCACTTTTGTGGTTTGAGATATTTGCTCTTCAAAGCTAATTCTCAAATCTATGCTTCCTCCTTTTAATGTCATACTTTAACTTACCCATTTGCTAAAATGATATCTTAAATGCCTCTTGTTGCTCCACTCTCTGCTAGTGACGTAAGACATTATGGCCGATGAAGCAATGATTTCTCTTCTCAAAGATTTAAGGTTAACTTACATATGGGGAGCAATTATGACTTTTATAACAGATAGAATATGGCAGCCTGGTGACAGTGGAAGCTTGAAGGGGGGGCATTAAAAAACTTAACGAAGGTTCTCCATGTTATACCGTTTAAAATATGCTTCCACGCACAGGTAGTTGTGAACTTCACAAAAGCCCTGAGTTATAGGCAGCATAATATCCTTTCACATTTATAAGGAAACCAAAGCTCCAAGAAGCTGTGCTACTCAAAATGGCAGTTAGAATCATAAGCCAAGAGCACAAACTTCAGTGTTCTGGTTCTGTATTCAGTACTATTTCTACTCTGTTTCCAGAGTTTGGTGCAAGACCAAACGTTCAGGCTAGAGTCTGCTGGAATTTGGAATCACATCAAACTTCAATAGCAGTATAAACATCCCTGAACAAAGTTAGGAGATGGGTTCTACGGTGCTCACATTTCTTATAAAATGGCATAGTATTTGCAAGAATTTATGCAGCTGTCCCTCTATGCTTTGGATTTTCTGAAGCTGACACACAGCGTCTAATACAATGTAAATACTATGTAAACAGTTGTCAAATGTGTTGTGTATGGAATGATGGTAAGAAAAATCTGTATATATTCAGCATAGATGTAATTATTTTGAATATTTTTATTAAGTTTTTCCATGTGGAACTTATACATAATGAAGAGCTGACTCCATGTATTCTTGGCTTTCATTAGAGTACATAGACACACACCTACATAAAGATAAGTCAAGAATCTAGTGCTGAATGCTTGAGTTGTGACATGGCATGTCTACTACTGTCCTGGTGGCTTACATAGTCCAGTTCCTCCTGCAGCAAGTCTTTTAGACTCTCTCTATGTGTCAGAGGCAAATGCATGAAGTGCTTTGCACTTGCAAATATATTTTTCTACTTAGATTGACAACCAGATGATCCGAACAGGTTTCAAGCTGGTTTTTCTGTGTCTACCATTCCTCTGCTAGAATGAACTCTCAACATAAGAATCTATGAGAAACTGAAACCGTGTACGTCATTCCTGCTCAGGACTCTGCAACTGGTTTCCTTACTCCCTCCCTTTTCAACCTTGAGGGAAACACTGAGTGTGCTTAATAGTTCCTGACATCATGTACAATTCAGTCTTGTCAAGACCTTCCTCTAGCTGTCCTCCCTTCTTTCTTTGCCTTGCAGGATCTCCCACGCTCTTGTCTAGATGTTCACACTGCGTTACCTTAGGCCAGCGGTTCTCAACCTGTGGGTCTCGACCCCGGTGGGGGTTGAACGAATACATAACGCATATCAGGTATTTACATTCCAAATCCTAACTGTAGCAAAATTACAGTTTTGAAGTAGCCACCAAAATTATTCTTTGGTTTGGGGTCACCGCAACATGAGGAACTGTATTGTGGGGTCACTGCCTTAGGCTTTCCTGGTCCGTCATGCCCTACCTAACCACAAATCTCTGATCTCACCTTCTACTACCACAGTGTCCTTATTTTATTGCAAAGAACTCCTCAGTGGGATTACCCTTCTTTCTCTGCCCAACTGAATTCCTTTCACTCTGCCCCCCTGTGCTGGTTCCTTAGAAGATATAACTTTCTAACACGATATTGCATTTCCTTGTTAAAAATATTTATTTCTTTTAGTTATTTGTTCATAATTATATAGATTATGGCTCATGTAACCTTTTTGAGGGCAAAATTATTTTTGTTAACTTTAATGATTGTTATGAGTTGTGTGTAGTTGTCCCCCCCAAAGCCTCATGTAGTCATTAGGGCATGGTTCTAGAGTTTGAGATTAATTTATGACCAAGGTTGGGAATGTGGGCCTGAGTGTTGCTGGGATTATGAGGGTGAGTGCTACACCCTGCCTGGGGCAGGCAACCTGAAGGCAGTATGAGGAAAGGAAAGAGGCTCACTACTGCCGCTGCTGCTGTTGTCCTTCTCCTCCTTTGACTTTACTCTTTGCTGTTTTCTACCATGATGAACTGCTGCCCTCTTCCATGTGGCACTCTGCCTGGAGCCAGCTGAGTATGGACTGAAACCTCCATACACTGTGAGCTACATAAACTTTTCTTTCCTTAAGTTGGGTGTCAGGTATTGTGTCCCAGCAATGAAAGAAAATTAGTAGAGATGGTGCTCCATGGTAAGTTTCTAGAACAGAGCTGGCCCAGAGTTGGTGCTCAATGAGAGTCCACAGGTGAGTAAGTATTACTGGTAGCATGACCACACTCTGTAGTCTATAGACTGGGCGCCCTGACACCGATGGAAACCCTGTAGAAACCCTCACACATCATGTGAAAATCCAGAGAAAAATATCCCTGAGATACTTTCTGGTTCCTGTAGGCACATTTCTCTTCCAAAGAGTTCACAGCCAGCACTGGAACATTCTCTCTCTAGCTAGTCTAGATGAAGGCTGGCCATCCAGCTTTGCCCTTGCTCCTTTTCGAGGCACTCCCCTTCAAGTCCATTCTATATTTAACTACTGGATAAATTATTTAAGATACCTGAAGAAAAACAAAGGTGGAGCTTGCATTCTTTGACTCCCCAATGTCCTGCCTTGGTCCCTAAAATCTTCCAGCATCATCGCTGTCCTGGCCTCTCCTTGTGTTGCAGTGTCTCCTTTTCTTTTGCCTGCTGTCATAATCCAGGACGCTCATGATTCTATCTTGGCCCACATGTGGCTTTTCTTCCATTATTCCCTGGAACACCTCTCTCCTTCCCAAATCCCACCCATGCTTCAAAAATAGTCTTCCTCTTTACCTTTTATTGGAGATGGATCAAGTATTTTAGTTAATTTTCTCCAGTTAAATCATAAGTTAAATACATTGTTTAGCAATTATCTTTTACTCTTTTAAAAAGTGATTTATTCCTTATTAGATTAGTACTTCATAAAGGGAGGTCCTTACACTTCCTACTTTATACTTGTTTGGTATTCTCAACTTTTCATAAATGGGTATGGAGCAAAAATCAGGGGCCCCCAAAACCCAGTTGAGTTTTGACTTTATTCTTCTTGCGAAGTACTTTACCAGCCACACTAGTTTTAGATAATTGACACTTCAAGTGGTGTGTTCTGGAAGATTCCCTAAATTTATGTATTATTGTTAAGTAATAGCTTTTGTGCAGCTAAATTGATAAGGTATGTAGAAGGATAAGTGTATATTTCCACATCAGCCATTTCTAGCTCTCAGTATGTTTACAGCATATGTAAGTGGAGAACACCATACTGTTTCTACCCAGGGTTAATTAGGTCTTGCTCTTTAAGAGTGTGTGTGTGTGTGTGCGTGTGTGTGTTGTGTGTGTGTCCACGCATGAATTTAAAAAACTAAAGTTAATTCTTTCATGAAGAAGTCATAACATATGTAGATGTTAGTGTAAAAAGCCCTCAGGAAATAACTAGATAGAGAATATAATCATTAATCCAGCCAACAATTAGGAGTCTTTAATGGTCTATACGGGCTTTATCACAAAAGCCTCAGTAGCATGCAGCAACAACCATGTTTGCATAATATAAGCTTAAACATGGCCCATTCTCAGATGTTTATAGCAACTCTGGTTTCATCTTACAAAGCTTTGAAGGAAAATTATCACTCCCTTACTGTCCTTGGGTTAAGCTTTGAAGATGTGCATTTTGCATTTTTCTCTTGATTTGTCTTGGAAACTAGGCAATTTTGGTTCATGGGGGTCATAAGAGCTCACTGTGAGCATCACTGTGCCACAGCACTAATTCATGAGTAGGAAAAATACTGTCTAAAGTGGGACTCTCATTCATGAAACACATTCAGGCACTAAATTAATTATGCCTCTTTCCCCTCCTTTATAGTGAAGCCCATTCTAGGAGTGGGTTTTAGATTGGATTTTTATTTTGGATTCTCCGTGTTTCTGACTCTTTTAGTCTCTATGATAAATGAAGCCAGTGTGGTAATTCTGGATGCTAAACCTCATTTTATAGTCCCCTTTCTACCGCAGGTGAGACAGCTCAGTGGTCTAAAGCACTTACTTAGGCAAGCTTGGGCAAGAGTGGGGACCGAGGTTTGCATGTTGTGCCAGCCCTGCCTGTAAGATGTGCTGAGCTGAACACACAAAGACACACAGACACAGACACACACACAGACACAGACACAGACACAGACACACACACACACACATACACACACATACACATACTCCTCCTTTTCTTTGCCCAGCCTCTGCTTTCTGGAATCATACAGAAATTCTGTCTTTGCAGAGGTTGGTTTCTGAAAGTTTCATTCCCCAGAACGATAAGTATGCCCTGGAAACTTGTGCTTTTCTTAACAACCTCAGGTCTAAACTGGAGTCCATATTTTTAAAGCAGATTCCCAAGTGGTGTAACCTATGAACAAGGGAAGTTTGAGAAGCCCTGAGCTTCTTTTGGGGATGCTTGTGGTGCAGAAGTGGCGGCCAGGGGTCTAACAGTTGGGTGGGGCTGGAGAGGGGGGCTCTAGTTTCCTTTGACTATTTATTTTCTCTTTTTTTCAATATGTGAGATCAAATTTGGGACCTTACGCTTGCTAGGCAGGCGCTTATGCTGTTTAGCTCTACCCCAAACCTCTACTGACCATTTCTCGACTCCCTCAATGTTCTTGAGGTTTTGAAGTTTCTGCACTTTAGTCTTCCACAATATGCTTCCAGAGAAATACATGGAAATGGGAGGGAAGATGGAAGGAAGAGGAAGCAATGGGAGGGGTAGGGGAGAAAATGAATTAAAATGTGTTGCGGCTGCCTCTGGACACTCCACCTATGATAAGCGTCATCCTCAGGTACTGCGAACATGTACTAAACCACAAAAAACAAAGCGTGCCTCCTTAGTATAGTGAATTAGTCACATGGCACAGCGACTTTTGTGTCGATAGAGGGCACTCTTTTTTTTTTTTTTTTTTTTCTTTTTTTTCTTACCAATTAGTTGACACCATTAAGCCCTTCTGAGGAAGCCTGGGCTGTGATAGGTGAGCTCCTGGAATGGGATGCAGGATGGCAGCCCTCACCACTTGTGGTCATTAAAGTTCCCGTGGTGATTTTTGTGAGAAGGGATTGTTAACCTCAGTGTCCTGGCTGACTTCCAGTCTGTATAATTGCATTCAGCCTACCTAAGACTGCTCTGTAGTTTCAATTAGGTAAAATATTGTTCAGTTCTTATACTAAACTGCTATGTTGTGTGGCTACAGACAGCTAATTAGCCAGTGTTTTTCAGGTGGTGGTGTTCGAGATGAGCAAACCCCTCTCTCCGGCCACCTCCTACTCCACTCTCACTTTCTTCAGTTCCTGAAGTCCAGCTGACAACCACTCTACTACTCTCTTCTCTATTGCCACTTGCTAGGAAAAAGTTCTTTGAGATCAGAAATACTTACAATACAACAGAAAAACACCTTTTTAGTTTCGCTGTGCAGCCACCTGCTTCTAGGCTAACCTAGCTCATTCCAGATGTGCATGGGGGGAGGGGCATACGGAGATTAGAAAGAATTTGATGAGGTGCTACACAAAAGAGGCCTTCCTAGGGACTGGGAGAGGTCACATGAAGAGTAAGTTCCCTGCAAGACGGAGAGTAAATTCCAGTGATAGGTAGGAAGTATGAATAGCTTAAAGAGCTCAGGAATCCAGGAATTGCCTATTTTCAATATGATGGGAAAGGAGGATGAAGTCAGAGAGAACTGGACATGTATTTTCTTTCTTTTCCCACTAGTTAGGAAAACAGAGTGGAATGGGGAAATTACCAGTAAAGTGCCTCGTTGTATCTGGGGCAGGGAGGATGTTTAACCCTAAATAGGAATCATGGCAGAGAGAGAGAGAGAGAGAGAGAGAGAGAGAGAGAGAGAGAGAGAGAGAGAGAGAGAGAGAGAGAGAGAGAGAGAGAGATCCTTTTTATGATTAAAGGTCAGCACCAGTGTCATGCTTACAGGATGGGAACAGCAGCTGGACACGAGAGAGAAAGGAAGAGAGGATGAACAAGCAGGCAAAGTGGTGACCTCACCAGAAAAGAGGACATGAATCTTCCTGTGCCCTAAAATGACTGCTAGAGAAGTTTCACAAGAAAAAGAAATTCAGATTTAGGTAAGGTGATACTTCGCATGTCTTTTTACAATGTGAATAATTATGTTCTGCGTTGATGTCCAGGAACAGGTAGACACAGATTCATTGGGAAAGTTTCTTAGGATCACTCATTATATCTTTCCTTACTCTAAACCCAATGGGAGACAATTCAGAATCAGTGACTGAAGTAAACAAGTGAGTGAATAAAATTGATAGAAGGAAGACGTTATCATGCGAAGCACAAGATGAAAATGTTTTTAGTGCCAGGGTATCAGCGCCTTCTTCTTGATTATCCTTGTAGTGGTTCTGTCTCAAAGTGTTTCACTTGTCCCATTGACAGAGGGAAGAAAAGAAGGGCAACAGTAGACTCAATCTGATGGGGGATCCATGAGAGATAGGCTATTTTCTATAACCTTGTTTAGAAGAGAAGAGATGTACAACCACAAAGTGGGGACCGAGAACCAGGTGATGGGGTGGATCATTCCCACATTTAAGCAGAGGTCAGTATCATAATTGAACAAGGTCTTGAGACTGAAGGGCTTTATTGCTTTCCCAGTAAAATTGTCTTTATGACCAGCTCAGCATCTGTCATGTAATAAATACTTGATAGTTTATGCATTTGTTTAATCATAAATGGACGGATGTATGGTGGAGGTAGCAATGCTTTGAACTAGAAAAACTTCTCAGAACAAAGTTCAAGAGAAAGAATTTGAGGGTCGATGATACTGGGAAGAAGGCAGAGAAAGACAAGGCAAAATATCAGGAAAATAGCTTCGCTGTTTAAAAGAATGTGGGTAGAATCTAGAGATATGAAATTACTAGAGGTGGTAGGCAGAAGTTTCTACACAAAGACCAGAAGCTAGAATAAAGCTTCTGAGTGCTGTGCACATTTTTAAGTTCCTTCTTACATATGAACAAATGATCCTGGGAAGAAATTACAGATCAAAAATATTGACTCAAATTCTTCTCTTTAACTGGACTCCGTGGTTATATAGATGGCTTCCAAGCAGTTTTTTTGCCAATGGCTAGACCCAGGTATCCCCTAAACATTTTTCTTTTGTCCCCAGAGACTCCAGTTCAAGTGAATCTCATGATTTTAGTTATAAAACATTCCAAAGTCAAATACGAGGAGAGCCTGCTACTGACCACAAATCGTTATTTATTGCTGATATTTTCTGCTGTCTAGTCTAGTCTTTGCTCAGCTTAGACACAACCGTCTTGGGATCTTAAATATCATATATAATCTTCACTTTTTTCCTGCATAAGGAAAAAAAAACCCAATGACATGGAAATTTGCAGCTACCCCATGTTAACTATTCCTGGATGTCACCCTGCAGCTCTAATTTCTGCTTTCTCCTCTGCATTCTGGGTGCTGCTGCCGGACTTGTCAGCACCTTGTCATTGCTTTCTGTTGCGTGGGCTACCATTGGACTCTGTGTTCTTAACAATTATCCATATGAAACACCACAAAATCCCTCACAATTAGAAACACATATTCACAGGTAAAAAAGGAAGCTCAGGAATTTAGTTTACCAAAGTAAATAGTACATGTAAATGCCTTATGGCCTCCAGAAAATACAGTGTCACCTCGTCTTTTCCAGTCTAGGATGCTCTTTTGTTCGTGGTGTGACAAGGATGTGGGGAGCCAAAATGACTTAACTAAATAATACACAAATGTCATGAATGCTTTCATGTCTTGTATACAGACCAGAATAAATTACTCGGGTGGAATGTTTTGTTTTTCTTTTCAGGGAACAACTCCTCAGTTTACAAGGAGCTTCACTGACAAGAAGTGGCTAGGAAATATTATTAAAAGTAACTGGATTTCATGTAGGATTAAATGGCTAAGAAGCTCACTTGGATTCAAAAGACAGGAGTCTGGAGGGGAAGTTGATGGACAGAAAGTTATGAGGAATTGGGCTTGTCCTGGAATTCTTATGGACAGTAGGGAGAAAAACAAGTCCAGTAAGAAATGAAAATGAGGACATGAGTTTCTCAGAATGAAAGGTGAACCAGAAGGAATTGGCAGCTGCCTGGATGTGCCAGCCAGAGAGCCCATGGTAGCTGATACACGTGACAGATCCAGAGACAACAGCAACGCTCCCCAAACAACTTGCCGGAAGGGCTTGCCAGGAAGCCAGATGCTACTTCTGGAAGAATGTCTTCCGTGGCTGGGCATCTGGGTTCAGTGCTTTCCATTTAAAGAAAAAATAGTGGCAAAAGGCAGAGCCATTCCTACCTTTCTTTAACAAATGCTCTAAGTGTATAAATACATGCATGCATGCACTCACACGCTTTAATGAATTCTGACCTGGACTTTGGTTTTAGCAAGAACCTTTAAAGATGAAACTTCCCACAGTGCTTTTAAAATGAAAATCAAAGTAATAAAAGAAAGGGAGAATACACTTATATAAAATGTTCTACATAAATATCAGGGCTCCCTGGTTAGTTAGAGTAATGAGGAAACTTGATTTAGCAGGCTGGGATGATACCTGCTATTCAATACAAAAGAAAATTTGAGAGATGTGCCTTCCCCTCTATCACAGTTGGCTCGTCCTTCTCACTCTTTGTGCTGCTATTCCTATCCCAGGAAACACAACTGAGTATTAGTATTGGCAAGAAAGCTAAGTGTGGTTGAGAGGACTGGAAATCAGGTGACTTGAGGTCTGGTGGATTTTTTTTTCCCTCCTCGACTTTGAAGTCTGCTGTGTCTGAAGTCTGCTACAAGCAGAGGAACCACATTTCTTTGTACATTTGAGAGGAAAGGCAAGTCTTGGTAATCAAGGAGCTTTTCTTCTCTTGTTGCGTTTAATTTGTTATTATTTTTTGTTTTACTTGATGCTAGATAATCCAGGAGAATATGAAATTTTACTGGATCTGGAACAAGTGATGGATGGAGAGGTTGGAGTTCATCTGAGAGGGGTGAGGGCTAGTAAAGGTTCTTTTCTTTATTAATGCAATCATGACAAAAGATGTAAGAATAAGTTTCTGTGTTCTAAGACCCACCACTAATTCAAAATAATCAAGAAGTCATAAGTACTTGCAATCTTATCATGTAGAGGTAATTGCTCCAACAGGTTCTAAGTTACTGATAAGTACTCAGAGCTATCCTGCTTACCACTTTCTCAGCCTCTTCAGTGTGTGTTGTTGTGCCTGTATGTTATTAATATGGGGCTTTAGTGTTGTTTGGATTCTTTACACAATTCTAAGAGTATGGCCCTTCTTTCTATCATAATGAAAAGGGAAAGATCAGATGAAGACAGGTAACTTGAGAAAAGTTCATTAGCAGTATCCACAAAAGAAATATTTCCATAGCTGCAAACATATTGTTTCTAATATTCCAAGTTTATGTTGATCTTACCTGGAACTTATTTACTTAATATTCTACTATCATGCTGTTTAGCAAAGTCATATCATGTGGTTTATTCTCCAAAAGATATTGACTATCTATGTGTGGGATACAGTCATCATCTCTTAGGACTAGTGGGAATAAAAGGAGCCAAGTACATTCTATGCATTTTCCATGCTCACCAATGTTTGCAGGTGATTGTACTATAAATGTCGTCTTTTGTTCTGCCCAATTATTATGCTTCTTTGAATTTTTAAAAGAAAAAGTATTAACATAAGAATAGTAACTGGCCATGGCTAGAAATCTCCCAGTGCCCTATCATCATGAGAATTTTGTAGGCCTTCAATAATTTCTCTTCCTGTAACATGGGTGGCTGGTCATATGTTTTAATGAGGACAAAGCTTACTAATGTGACAACCTTATCCCTCTGCCATAGTTAAACTGGAAGATCTTACACTTATAGATAGATTTCAACTTTCTTATATTTCCAATAACTATTTCTTATCCTTTATCAGACTTTGTTAATATAGACAATGAACAGTGCTCGCTTCGGCAGCACATATACTAAAATTGGAACGATACAGAGAAGATTAGCATGGGCCCTGTGCAAGGATGATGTGCAAATTTGTGAAGTGTTCCATATTAAAAAAAAAAAAAAGAAAAGCAAAACAATGAACAAATTGTATTGTTGCATTGTGTTCTAAGAATGTTAGCACATGTCATACCTGCAATTCAGTCCTTTTCCTATGCATGAATTACAGGAGTCGCTTGCTGAGCTAGCTCAAATCCTGTGGGCCATTCACAGCTGTTCCCTCAGCCCCTCTACTGCACATAGCATGTCGTGCACACTCTACCCACACAACACCTCCAGAAGCCATCACTGTTTCTAATTCTCACCACTCACTTAGTTTAGGATCTACACCTTGGTCTATTCCATGGGCCTCTTGGAAGTTATTCTATTTACTCACAGATCTTCATAAATGCAAATTTATTAATTTTGCTGCCACTTCAGACCCTTCAGAGATTTTCCAGAAATCCATTGAGCACAATCTTGTTCTTGACAATTTAATTCACAATGCTGCGGACTCAGATCCTACCCTTGTTCTTCATGCTTTCTAACTTGCTAATCGTTTTCAGAGTACTAGCCACTTCTTCATCACATAATAGTTTTCCTGACCAAGTCCATAAAACATTCAATGTCTGTTTTTGTGGGTTCCATATTGAAAGATTTAACCAAATGGTGATCAGTAGTACAACATTTTTTGATTCTTGGTAAGTATATATTGAGTTTTTTCTTATCGTATATCCTAAATATTACAGCATTACTATTTCCATGTCACTTATATTGCATTAGATCTTATATATAATCTAGAGATTATTTTGAGTATACAAAAGGATGGTCTAGGTTATGTACAGAACATATCATTACACACAAGAAATTTGGGCATTTTGTTATCCATGAATAATGTGTACGGAGGGAATGCCCTAGAACCAGTTCCCTTTAGATACTACACGATGATTGTGTTCCCTGCTCACAGAAGGCATTCTGTCTGCCAAACTGACAGCTTTAAAGGTAGCCTGTGTTCTCTTCTTTGCTTTTGCTAAGCTAAATTTTAGCTGTTCTTTGGTGGTTGATGCCTCTAGCATTGAGTTGAAAGGTCAGAAAAGTTTTATTATAAGCCTCAGGTAGTTGAAGTTCTTGCTCAAATTGCTCTATCTGGCTCTTGCCATTGTAGTGTGTAAGCACTCAGAAGGAATACATAAAAAAGATTGTGTGTGTGTTCCAATAAAACTTTATTGACAAAAATGAAACAGGCTACATGTGTTCCAAGGGTCATAGTTTACTAAGCCCTGATCTTGTCCAGACTTGACATAAAACTTCCCAAAGGAACTACTATGTAGGACTTTACTATTAACACACATCTTCATCAGTGTGAATTTATTTGGCTTATTTTACATGCAAACAGAAGGGATGGCTGGAGACTTTAAAAGATTTTCTCAATGTTGTATAGTTTCTAAGGGCTGAGGTTGGGACTTGAGCCTATGTCTCCAGTTCCAAATCCCCAATTCTTTCCATTAGGTACAAAGCCAAGATTCACAGTACAGAAGGGTAGGACAACCTAAAATAGTTACCTCTTACAAAGGAAATAGCTCCAGGAAGTGAAGCTTCACTAATGATAAAAGACGGCATAATAGATGAGACAGTAGTTATTTAAGTTTTGTTTTGTTTTCTGAGATTCAGTGATAAATTTTACCATTCAAATGTGAAATGGAAAGATCTAAAGTAATAGTTTCACTCCCATCTTAAAACCTTATCTCCCAAAGCCTTCTCCTGAAACAAGGATTCACCATGGGAAGGATCATTGAACCTTAGTCTCTAGCTCGCAGACCTTATAAATCGTGGGCCAAGACGTCTCCTTAGTAGATGACATTTTAATGATTACTATGGGGAGTTGGGAACTATTGCTTCACCCTTGTGATGGAAGTAATTAATTTTCTTAACTACCAGGCCAAATTCTGCCACAGGAGTCCAGTTCAGGAATTTCAGACCCATAGGAAGTACATTAGCTGTTCAAAGTGATGAGGGTGTCATTTGAAACACACAAGCAAAGGAGCTATTAAGCTTCTGGCCTGTTTCAAACAACTTGCAACTCTCATCTCTCAGGGGGGAAAAGGAAGTGAGAGGGAGAAAGAGAGAGACAGAAACAGAAAGACTGCAAGAATGAGAATGAATAACAATTTGCACACATCTCTCAATTTCCAGTAAAAATACCCATGGCTTGCAAGTCTTTGGATATCAGGTATTGTGGTTGGGTGGAAGACCAAAGTGGACAGAAAAAGAGTGTAGTGCCAAAAGAATGCAGAAAAACACACCCTGCTCCAAAGCACACTAGACCTGAGCATGCAGAGGCTTGGATGGGCAGCAGAGAGCCTCACCCTCCACTGCTCTTGCTGACCAGAGAGAAGGATAAGGTCTTTTAGGCTTTGAAGTCCACACTAGCTATACCTCATCTGTGTCTGTCCTGTCAAAATGCCCACAGTGCCATTCTAAAGACAGGATGGATGAGTTATTTGCACGCCTTTGGTTCTTAACACAACCCATCCTTTAAGCTGTCTTTGACATGCTTTTGTAGAATATTTTCCTTAATATCCATAAAGACCACAGAGAAGCTTTAAGTATTGGTTTGCTCTCATAGAGTAGCCACAGCTCAACTATTTCTCCTTTCAACGAGACACTCACTGGCATGCTTCCCTGAGATCTGTCTACTCAGCCGTATCATTTTTTCACCTTGGAATTCTATGAACAGCTGGCATATTTTCTTAGAGTCAATACAAAAAGAAGACTTTTTAAGCTCTCTTTTTAACTTATTTTATAACATGTAAGTCTCCTATAAAGGCATCTAAAATAAAGCAGATATATTTTAAGCCCACTTTTTAAAAATGCAAGAATGCTCTTATTGCCTACACCATCTATCTGTTTATCTATGTATCTATGTATCTATGTATCTATCTATGTATCTATGTATCTATGTATCTATCTATCTATCTATCTGTCATCTATCTAATAAAACCCTAGACATCCTGTATGATAATACTATTCTCTGCCACTGAGCTACACTCCTTACTCTGTAACTCATCTTTAAAGCCACCCATTTCTAAATCATTTTACTCTCTCTCTAAATAATATACACATACAAGGAAATTGAGTATTCTTTGGGTTATTCTCCCTTAAAATTTTGAGATTGTTTTGGCTTTCCAAATGCACACCACAAAGTAAATCTGGCTAAGTAGTTCAATTTCACTCTGTGGAAAAAGTTTAGTATTTATTTTCTAAATTTTCTGTAATTATCATGTGTTATTTTTATCTTGGAAAGTAAAAATGTGGAAAAAGACTTAAGCAATAGTTAGAATACCTTACTAATGGCAGTCGCAACAAGGATTCCAGCTTTGTACTTCAAAAGGGCCATGCCAGACCTTGGTGAACGTATAGTTAGTAGGGCTAGCTACCCTGGTAGGTGAGACACAGGGTAGGGCCCTACCATCTGCAAAGTATCTCTTGGTCTTTTTGTTTATGAGCATAGTGACTTGCGTGTTCATAGAATTGCATGAGATAGGCCTCCCTTTACACTTTTTAGGAAGTTGGTGTGTTACCCTGCCTAATACAAATATAACTCACTTTTGAAGTTTCTATAAAACCATTTTTTTTCTTTCTCTGCATGGAAGGATATTCTCATTGTGACAATTATGCTGTATATGTTAGCAGCAAAGCAAGAGAACTGTTCCTATGAAACTTCTGGAAACTTTTTTACTTTTGACAAGAAGCACAGGAAGACTTGTGCCACCTCCAGCCTCCTTACACTTGCCTCAAAGTAAAGCATCCTGGATACCAGCAAGCCAACATCTAGATGATGAAAGGAACTGGACCCAAGGACATGGAGGGATGTTTAATCTGAGTTGGTAGAGAGTTATGGTGGAACAGAGTTGAGATTGGGGACAAGGTTAGGGGCCGTGAAACTTATCACAGGTGAGAATGGCCTCACTGAGATTAGGTAATAGGCTGAGGCTTGTAAATAAGGAAAAATCAAGTTTTGGAAAAAGATTTGGAGGTGTGGTAAACACTTGTCTGCAAGCCAGGGATTCTGACAGGAATTTTATTCTATGCCATGTCAACCGTTCTTCCTATATTTATTTCTCTCAAATATTTTCTGTTTACATTACTATAAAATATACATGTTGATGCCTAGTTTCCTTAGCACCCCTGTGCATTTGGCACTACGGACATCTTCTTGAAAGCGTTATTGCTCTGTTCTTAGCACAGGAACAGGTAGTTCCATTATGCCCTTCATTTTCAGGTGAGCAAAATGGAAGCTTAATGCTGGCCAAGATCCCTTCTGGTCTGTGGAAAGGAGCAGTCAGTGCTTAATTTTTTTCTCTCCTTTTTAATGTTTTGTGAGTTTTTCACCAATTTTGCTTGCTTATATCTGGTAATATGAACAACTGATTTGAAGACAAGAATATGCAATATAACAACTACTGCTGAATTCCAATTATTGTGTTTAGTAAAATTTCATATTAATTCTAATTTTAATAGTTCTTAAATTATTTTTAAAAAATATGCAATATACTAACTATTGTTACCTTGCTATCATGTCATTTTGGGAATTTTTAAATTATTTTTTGTGTTTTCTTGTTCTTTAAAATAAAATGTTTTTGTTTGTTTGTTTTTGTTTTTTTGAAGGAGAAAAAAAAATAAGACTTCCAGTTAGTGGAAGAACCAAAACTCACATTCAGGTCTGCCTCCCTCTGAAGTCTGTTCTCTTAACCTATCTTCTATTCTGCAGTTAGGGGTGGCTAGTATGCATAGGAGAAACTTCGTGTAATTCAACGATGCAGTGAGTGAAATGCTCACTTTTGATCAAATACTTTCTCAACCTTTTTAGGGTCAAATTTTTCTACATATATACAAGTATATTCTGAGAAGGTAGAATATTATATGTTTCATTTTATTTGACATGCATTTTCCCCAAATTATAAATAAATCTATCATTGAGCCACATGTCACTAAGTCAGTATAACCTTTAACATTGCACATAATTCTTCTCCTATACCTGGGCACTCATATTATTCCCAAGTTTCTACCAGGGCAATAGTTTTTTTCATAAACAGTATGATCTGTACAGACTTTCCCTTTTTATTACTTAGTGCAGAATAGAAAAAATAAGATTACTCAATCAAAACGTATGACATTTTTTATTCTTGAGATAAGTTGCCTATAATGGTTCTCCTAAATATGCTTATGAGTATACTCCAACAGCAGCACATAGAAGACATTTTTGACACACATGTCAGAATAGTGTGAATCCATTTCACTAATTTTATATAATCTCATCTCCTCTCTTCTTATGCACGCTTAGTAAAAAGGAAAAGGACACTTTCCTAAATAGTATTGGCTGGTTTTTTATTGCTCTCAGAGGGCTTTACACAATTATCCAGCACTGCACTTTCTGAATTATCCTTATGGCTAACTGGGTATGGAGAATACATAAATGAAGGAAGTTAAAATGATTGGGTCACTGCCTTAGAACAATTTCTAGATTTAAGTAATTTTTTTACATTCGTGTTCCATCAGTCCAGTCCAACTACAGCTCTGTGAGCTCTCCTGGATTTATTTCCTCTTCTCTTTTACTCTTCGTATCATTGATAAATACTCATATAACTGATGCTTAAAGTGTCAGTGTATCCCTCTCTGTTATTCAACTCTTTTTTAAAAAATGTATTTAGTACAGAGTCTGCAGGGTCTTGCTACACAGATGGGATTCAGAGTGTTTTCATCCTCCCAAGTGCTGGAATTACAGGCATGTACCACCATGCCCAGTCTAAATAACCATCTCAGTGCACCATGGGGTAGGTCTGGCACTGCAAGCTGGGATAGAACCCCAGTCCCTGGGCCTGCCTAAGCAGGCTCATTAATTCACTGAGCTGTGTGGCTGCCCCTAGGTATTCAACTCATACTAAACACTGTCCATCAGCAATGACATCATTTTCTATAAGCTCTTTACTCTGCCTTCTTGCCTTTCCAAAGTAGACTGTAAGGAAATACATTTGACCCATGTTTTATAAGGTAAAACTTCCCACTTCAGTCATGATTCAGCAGGTACTACAGACCTGGTAGGGTCTAGCACTACAATATCATTTTTTAAAAGTAGTTGTGATTATAGATTTCAACTGTTAGCCTTTTGAGGTGAGAATGAAGTAAGATAGCAGCAGCATAGAATTTGGCCTGGAGATGGACTAAGCGTCAGGATTCTGGACATTTATGCTACCTTTCCTGTTCAACCATTATACAACCTTATCCTTGAAATTCTGGCTTATGTGGATAGGACTAACATCCATCTTTTAGTCTGACTTAAGTTGTCCATGCTGGTAATTGTTTTATTTTGAGGGCAATGTTTAGCTCAGAGTTTGGCAAAAAATGGAGTTTTATTCTGTTTACTGTAGAGTACATAGGTCAAGTGGAATTTTTGGCACTTCATTACATTCCCTGACCCTCACTAAACAAACTTTAAAATATATATATATATATATATATATATATAACAATTTGGAATAAACACTACATACAAGCATTGATGACAGATTATCTGAAGACCTACAAAATGCATCAAGACTAACAAAAACATTCTAATGATTCTTTCAAATATGAATATATTTCAATTCTAGTTAAACAGTCTTCTTATTTAGTCTTCTCAAGCTTTGATGACATGCCACGATTGGCTGTTTATCAAAAACTTAGGGGAAAAATGCTTAGCAAGATATAATTGTGGGCACACAATGTGCATAATTAAATTCAGTTTATAAATTGATACAAAGTGAAATATGGTGATACCACCCAAGAAAGGTTGGTGGTTGGTAAATAATACTTTTTTCTTCATCTAGAATGGTAAAACTTCAAATGAGAATGTTATGAAGTAATACCTAAATAATCTGATCCCCGTTCTTAATTTTAAAATTTATTTTCATCTGTGTTATTTTAGATGAAAATTCTCACTGAATAAGGAAATTCATTTGGATATAAGAAACGAGATAGAATTGACTAATTGCGGGGACTATGTACTAAGGATATGGAAAATTCTTTTTATTTCATTAAGTTTATTGGTACATTTTAGATATACATAATGATCATATTCACCATTGGAAATTTGTACCTGTACATGATATATCTTGATTCTGCTTTTTTTCGCCCTCAGTCCCCTATCCTATTTTCAATCCCTCTTCTCCTCCATATTTACAAAGTGTTGTTTCTGTGTTTTCTTCTTTTCTCAACCTTTCCTTCCTTTCCCTCTCTTCCCTTTGCTACTTCCATTTGAAATAAGGACCAAAATATATAATAGATATTATGAAATAGGAAGAAAATGTTTGAATTCAATTTGATCTTTTGAAGGTTTTTCAACCTGATAGATTCTCAGCTGGGTGGGTGGGTGTGTGATCTGGATGGTTTAACTCGCTCTAGGTCTTTTCATTCTATAGCTCTTGTTTCACTTGAAAAAACAGCAAACAAGTGAGGCAGAGTAATGGATATTTCTTGAGAGCTCTAAGAGGAGGTATTATATAACATTAAAGACTATACATTTCCACTTGTTTTATGGCTTTAACCAGTTAAAGTTACTGAGATAAGAACTCCAGTATTTACTTGCAATTCAAAACCTCTTTCATTGTGTGTTAGAATCCTGAGGGAGACACATTAACGTTTAAGGAATGCTCACCTTGTGCCAGACATTATCTCATTTAACGCTCATAACCACAAGATATGAGAGATACTATTTAATCCAATTTTGCTTGCTTGAGACCATAGTAAGAGTAAAGTACAAAACAGGATTTATCTCTATGTCTCTCCCTTCCCATTTCTTTAAAACCCAAGATCCTTTCAACGAGTCACATAAGGTTGCTTGCTGTCCTTGTGCATGGGCACAGTGAGGAGGGACATTCCCACAGTAAGAAATGTTCTAAATTTTAAGACAATGCTATTTTCTGAAGGTCAAATAAGAGTGGCAAAGTAGATCAAAATATATTCGCAGTTCCAGTGTCTTGTTTAGAAAGTCTTAGAGTTTCTATACCATGAAGTATTAATCCGATCATTAAAAAAAATTAAAATGAGCAAGGCAAGTGTATTTAATGAAATAGAAGATAAAATGGATGAAGAATAATGTTTGTAGTATGTCATTTAGCGCTAGGAATGCCCAGGCACACATGTGTCTGAATGTATTTAGAAACAGGTCTGGGAGGGCACATTAAAACAAGTTAAATTCTTTGGCTCAGCAACCTAAGAACCACTGGTAGATAAATTTCACTTTATAATGTATACACATCACTGTTGCTTATTTTTGTGTAACTGCATGTGCTACATTCACAATTAAAACTCATGTAATGGATTGGTTGAGTAATGTAGAGAAATGACTCCTCCTGAGGAGGAGGTGGTTGAGGTGATTAAAGTCATTTAATCTCAAAATGCACAATTGCTATTTCAATTCACTATCCTGGCATAGTGAGCGCTTCACCAATACTATGCATATTGAAAACTCGAACCTCCTCACTTGTATTGCTTTGTGGCTTATCTGAAAAAGCTGCTAACAGAAGGCAAATGGATAACAGTCTTTCCAGACTTAACATAACCAATACAGGGATCTCATACCTCCTCTTCCTGCTCTTTCCCCAGTTTTACTAATCTCTCCCTGTGTTACTGTTTCTCCACTTGCTCAAGCAGAAACTCAAGTGGCACGATTTCTTTCTCCTTTTCTCTCCTCCTCATATTCTAAACAGCAGCAAATTCAATGTGATCTACCTCAAAGATATCTTCGCTCCTGGTCTAGTGTAATTTTCTGCTAATAGGTCACCTCATTATCACCATTTAATGTGTCCTCTACTCAGCAGTGAGGGCAATCTTTGCCACTCCATTCAAATGCTTGACAGTTGTTCCTCCTTATATTTAGAGAATAAAGAAAGCAGTGTGACAAGAGGAAAAGTCATGTGACATGTGAACCCTATGTGATGTGACATTGGCTTAATGTCTAGAACCTCAGCTCCTATTTCCTCCTTGCTTACTAGATAAGAGCGCTTCTGGCCTTCTTCATACTTTTTGAATGCATCCACATTGAGTCTTTGGGTTTTTGTATTTGCCTGTCTGTACCTGGAATGTTCCCCTCTTAGTTAGTTACCTGACTAGTATTCATCAACCGGAGCCAATGTTGTAAAGATTAAAAAATATATGTATCATAGAAAGTTGAGATAACCTTGCTGTACATTGTGGTTCTGGGCTTTGAACTCATGTCTGAATCATTTCATATTCTTTCTATGACACTCAACAAGAAATTCAACAATGACCAATGGTATTTTAATGATCTTTTCATGATACTTGACAACATCTCAGGTGATAGTTTTGACAGTCATCAAATAATCTGCTTGTTGAAAAGGCCACAAAAAACAGTTTTTCAGAAACTCCTCTGGTACATTCTCACACCATAGACTACTTCATTTTCTAGCTCTGGGTGAAGGAAGACTTACAGCTATAGAGGACATTGGGAGATGGCTCTATTTGGAAATCCTTAGCTGACAGATTTAAAATCAAAGTTTGCTCACTGGGAAATGACTACAATTTGACAGACCCAGAAGCCCTTCTTATAACTTACTTAGTGAGATGTCCAAAGAGAACTTTCATGGTGTCACGGTTTGGTGGAGGGAGTTTTTGTATGAGACACTTGATAGTTTCAATCCTTTCATTGTTGTCTTGCTTTTCTAAAAGTAAAGAAAACTGAAGGTTAGAAAAGAATAAGGTTTCATAATCACATGGAAGGGTGTTTTAGGAAAATTTTGGACTAAGACTTAGGAACTAAAAGTACTAATAAAAATATTTCAAAGAGAAAATATGTTTCCCATCTAGTTTGTATCAACTTTCCTTATTTTGAGTATAAATTAGACCAGGATGATATGAAAGCAGCAGTAACTGACTCTGACATCATCCTTTTAAGATCAGCCATTGAAGTGTTTTTGAAATATTCTATATTACCAAGAGGGATTGAGTGAATAATTCATCCAAAAATACTGTGTCCAAATCCCTGGACACCATGACCATGTTACTTTACCTGGCAAAGGAGACTGAAGATACGAGCAATTTAGGGACTGAGGTCAGGAGGCTCTACTGGTCTATCTTCGTGGGTGTGGGAGAACCATGAAGCCCCTTATCAGGACTATGAGGGTCACAGAGGGGTGATGAGACAGTGGAGGCAGAAGAAAAGGATCATGCACTGCATGTATCTGCTGAGAAATAGCTATACTGTCTGAAAGCTAGAAAAGAAAGGCACAATGATAGCAAAGATAGCATGCAAGTAATTTTGTAGAATGTTTAGCTTTTCCATAGTGTCAAACTATAGAATATTTCAAGCAACTCCAGTGTTCTAGTATCTTGGGCTTTGCCCAGTGAAATAGACTTAAGGCTTCTTTTCAGTACAGTAAGATAATACATTCATATTTTTTCAAAGAATTTTTATTTTATAAAAAATAAAATTCAATTAAGGCAGAGCTCATGTTCTTGTTAAAGCAGCAGTAGGAAATAAATACACTATATATATATATATATATATATATATATATATATATATATAGTAGTTTAGTATATAGTGTGACTTGATTCCAAATATTCTATAGTTTGTTTGACTTTGTGGAATAGCTAAACATTTTATAAAATTACATGTATGCTATCTTTTCTCCCAAACATGTTTTTTAAAATATATAAAGTAAGGGAATGCAAAACCCCAAAATCTAAGTAGCATAATATTTGGTTATGCACATTTAAAAAAATTTCTAAGTTGGTAAAAACTGTTTTCATTTCTCATTGATTTGAGAATTTCTGAATTTCTTTTGCTTATCTTGTTTTTCTCTCTTGTCAGAATGGCAAACTACGATTGAGTTACTTAGTACCTTAGGTGGTTGGTCTTACTGTATTTTTAACTAGGATTTTACCATCTATGAGTATAATTATTTATTACAGTTAAAGGCTTCATGCCCAACAATTCAGGTATTGTCCCATTCTGTATTTTATCTTTAACTTTGAGCACATACCTCCTCAGGAGTCTAACGAGGAGCCTTCTGGGAGAAATGATATGTAGGAAAGTGGTATGGAAGAAAGACATTCACCCAGGGCCCATTCTTGTCTTCCTTGGGCAGCAAACTCATCAGGAGTAGAAGATGACAACATATAGCTTCCTTTGCAGCTGGAGAGGCTATAGAACCATGTCTGACTAATCTCTGACTAATCTGTCAGAGTTTTCTGATTAGGCTATGGACAGAGCTAACTTAGCTGCTGAGTCCTTTTCTCCTTTTTCATTCTTGGAATTTGGCTCTCTTATGAGGTGATCTTGACAACCAAGGCCACAAAAATGGAATACACACTATCAGAAGGAGCACCGTTGATTTGTGAAGCAAAGATACTTGGGGTTCTGTGACAAGAGAATAACCCCCTATGTACCAAAGCCTTTGAAGATGAATCTCTGATACTAAAGCCTAACACAGTTCCTAAAAAGATGTACTTCATATTGTGTTAATAGTTATATAAACTTTACACAATGGGTAAGAAGGATTTGGTTTAGAAACGAGGAGTCGCCTTTTTTGGGGGAACCAGGTTTCGAACTCATGACCTTGCACTTGCCAGGTAGGCACTTGTGCTATGGAGCTATCCTACCAGCCCCTAGAAAGGAGGAGTTGCTTTATTATGGTGTTCTCAAAAGAAACTTGTCATGAGGAGTTACAGGAAAATATCCTAATGAAGATGGTATTTGGCCAAAATGGAGTGAGGGCACTCTTCCTAGTAGAACTCTACTTGGAAGATATTCTTTTTTCTCTTTAAACCACAAAGGCCTATAAATAATGCCTTCCACAGTCAAAGCTTTCAAAATTGCAGTTATTCTTAGAAGAGTTCCAACATAATATGGCTCAGACAACTTCAAATGAATGAAACAAAGAGAAATAGGGGGAAAAAAAGTTGCAACATCCTAGCCCACACCAGATGTGATTGCTTTTGGGAAGTGGCAATAAGCCTGTTCATTGTTTAGTGGTGATAAGAAAATGTGATGCTTGATAGGACTAGGTGGGGACAAGGCACTCCCAGAAACTCAGAAAAATATGTATATATATATATATATATATATATATATATATATATATATATATTTAAAAGGTCAAGAAAGGCAAGAGTGCAGTTGGTATAGCACCTCCAAGATGGAGTCATTAGGAATGTTATAGGCCTTACAGCCCTATCTTCTGAAGGCAAAGTCACACACCCATGACTTTACCAAAATATATATATATTCTCACATATAAATGACTTAATATGATGCCAAACTAGTAGTGTATTTTACTTGAGAATATAGACAACAATTTGCTTTAAGCAATGAGAATGACACTGGGAAGTGGAAGAAAGATAATGGTGGGACAAAAGGAAACCTTCCTAATTTACAGAAATTTGAGACTACACTGGTACTCAGGTCAATGTTAGATTAGAATCCCTCCAAAAGAGATCTGCTGACATTGAGGTCTGTAAATAGCAGGCCTAAATTAAGCTTGACAGACAGGGCATGAGAGTGGCCACATCCAGAAAACCCTAGTTTTATGCACAAATGATCTAGTCAGAGTGGATTGAAAAAAATTGAGCATTGCTTAGCAGTATTCTTCAATTTCAAGGTCATTTCTATGGTGCTGAAAGGCAAGTAAAGTATTACCAAGTCTGTTAAACCACCAGGTAAGAAAATCGTGAATTCTTTTGTTGTGTTTTATTACACTTAGAGCATTATAGTTACACAATATTTCAAATAATCCTTCCTTTGCTTGAATACTTGTAATTCTCCACTATTAAGTAAAGAATTTTCCTGTAAATTAAGCGCCTTTTATGTTGGCAGGTAAGGAAGTCAATGAATCAAAAGAAAAGAGAGCTAGTGAATGGATAGAATACAAAAGTATGGATTAAAGAAGCATGACTTTAGTTTGAATTGATAACAATTTAGTTATTGCTATAAAAGTAACTTTTATAAACAATGTATTCTTATACATATTTCTTATTCTCTTTAAATAACATCTCAAATATGCATTCCAGGGCCACTGAGATAGCTCAGTGATCTAAAGTGCCTGCTTAGGCAGACTTAGGCAAGTGCAGGGGAGGGACCGAAGCTTGATCCTGGGCACCACATGACTTACCAGCCCTGTCCCCAGGGTGGGCTGAAACAGTCACACACAGAAAAAATGATATTAGTTCTATGTAACAAACAAAATAGTACGTATTTTGAATGATGACTAGTAAAACTAATTACTTTATACATTCCCTCTTCTGCCTTTCTGAGGTTCATGCTGGGTCTAGTTCACCTTTTATTTCTAGCACTTATACCATCTGGGTGCAGTGAATATTAAAATGTAGTTGCAAATTTTTGGATTGAGTCATAGACAGTTGGTGAAAACACAATTCCTGTGGCAGTCTAGCATTGCACAATGCCCTCAATACTTTGTGACGGCCTGAGAAATCAGTATGCTGACTGGTGAGCAGTGACATTTAAAGTCTTTATACAATGTATGGTGGCTCCTTAGTCTGCTCATGAGAGACACTCTTCATGAAGAATACTTAATAGAAATATGTTTCTCTCTCTTTCTTTGTACACGCCTATTTGTTGAATCAGAAAAACAGAGCAATATATCCACTTTGGTGGCTAAGTTCTGTCGAAGTTCTGGAGGGGAAAACTGCACACACAAGGGCAGTTTGTTTATTTTAAAACATAATCAGGACAAAACCTTTTGAGAAGGTTATAAGAAGTCTGTGTTTTCCAATTCCGATCTTCCATCGCTTGTAAAATCAGGAAATAACACAAACACTTCTAAGTGGAGGAACATCTAAAAATACAATTGGATACATTAAAATCGAAATGACACCTTTTTAGATCTGGTTTATTGATGTGTCAGATTAGGAATTGGAAGCAGCATAAATAATACAGGAGTAGTTAATGAGCTAAGATTCATACACAGCTTACTAAAGATGTGTCAACTGTCTTCAATTGAGTCAGTGAGCATCTGAAAGACAGCGTTTTCTATTAATATTTCTCTTCCATCGCATGGTTTCTCATTATTGCAAAGCACTGGAAGTTTGAGAAGACACTGAGATAGCTCTGACTTTTTTGCTCTATGATTGGGGTGGTTAAAGGGATTTCTTTCTGTGTGAATTAAAGAACCTCTGAGGTAAATCAAACACGAAGAGATTTATACAAAATCTTCCCAGAAATAATAAACTCTATCATTTTTCTCTTTTATTTAAATTTATTCATAATCTCATTCCTGTATGATTTATTTTTTTATTTACTCGAGGCTTTATCATATCTCTGTTTTAGTTCCCTTCTACATCCAAATGGTTTCTTCAGTCTTCCAGCTGTGAAGCCACAGATCTTACCAAGTTCTCCTGTGTGGGTTCCTTCTCACCACTCCGCACTGCTCATAAACTGCTCCTTGCCTACTTCTCGCATAGCTACCCCCTTGCGAACTACACCAACAGCATTGTCAAACAGCTTCTTCAAAACAATTCCCTACCATTTAGAGAAATAACATCTCCAACATGATGTGAAATAGTTTTCGATATCATGGTAAGAATGTGACTTTTTTATTTTCCCCTTATTCATGGTTTTGAGGGCACATTTTTAAAGATGCAGCTTATGATAAGTACATTTGTATTTGTCTGTGCAAACTGGTACTACTCAAATAGGGTATCTTTTAGATACCTGAATATCTTTTAGAGAGGAGACATGGGAAAATCCTATGGTGTTAGACCACTTCCAATGGCCTCTTTTTTTTTTTTTTTTTTAAAGAATTTTTTATTTTATTTACTTATTTTTTTTTTGTTTCAGAACCTTTGTTTGTTTATTCACTCATTTTTATGGCTGGCTCAGCCCGCCTCGAGGGCAGGGCTGGCACAGCATGTGGTGCTGGGGATCAAACCGTGGTCCCTGAAGCTGCCCAAGCTTTCCCAAGCAGGCACTTTAGACCACTGAGCCATTCCGCCAGGCCCCTTGTATGGTGTTAGGAAGGGGTCGGCTCAGGGAAGAATCTTGGACCTGCTGACCCGTGGACACTTTTCTGGAATTATCATCTATACCTTTATTTTTCTTAATTTATTTATAGCCATATAATAAATCATATTTCAAATCAAATTATGTAACACGTACGTCCACTAGAGGAAGACAAGCCTGGGGCCTTCCAGTACCAACAGACAGAGATCACCATTCATCTGTTGATCTGCAGTTCTTGAAGGACAAATTAAGCCCTTTGTGGTACAAAGGTCATCAGCACCACAGCTGTTCTGCCTCTGAAAGTTTTTCTCGAATGCTGAATGCATCTTGTATGAAAAACTCAGGAGTCCCTATATGTCAGCGTTATATTTAGAATGAAGCAGCTCTCTTGTTGCTATTCAGTTTAAACATCTTTGAATCATGGTCATTTCACCCTTTAGTTAGAGATAGTCCTTGTTTGCCATGCATGGAATGATTATCTTTAGAGCACATTTTCTTTGTTGCAGTAACCCAAGCATTGGACACAGGTCATCGAGGCCATACTTTTAAGTGACAAAACTTGGGGCTGAGGAATCATCTGAGGTATGACAAAAATTGTTTGATTAATGTCTTTAAACTTCCCTTGGGAAGAGATTGTCTGGGGGCAGATTTGAACCTCACATATGGATGAAAATCTATAGATATTTCACATAGAATTATAAATGAGGGAAGAAGTACAGCAAAAAGGAGTCTGAAAAGTTTGGGTTCTAATTTTCCTCTGCTGTGTAATTTTGGGCAAGTTAGTTGAACTTTGTTGCTTCCAGTTCTTTCCTTAAAAATGCAGTAAAATTAGACTCAGTGTGGTATGTGCCTATAATCCCCACCCTTGGTAGGCTGAAAACAGGAGAATCACTATGAGTCTGATCTGTGTAGTGAGATCCTGTTCACCTTGTACTTAATACATTAAAAAATACCAGAAAATTGCACATCCCATAAGAGTTTTGTAAAATTAAATGTTTCAGTGTGCATAAACACACACACACACACACACACACACACACACACACACACACACACATATATATATATATATATTAAGTGCTCACTAAAAGTAATTTCCTTTCACTCTAAAATGTTTATTTTTAATTGTCCTCTCTATCAGCTATGACACATGGCTGCTCGTAGCTTAAGGCTGTATCCAGAGTCCCTTAAAACCACAAACTCACACTTTAGTACCCTTTCCTAAAATCAGGAACTGGTCAGAGCATACAATAGTTTTGTAAATGAATAGAATGCTGTCAGTTGTTGAAAAACACTTGTTCATGTTCATAATTAGGTAAGAGATACTATAAATAAAACTGTCAATACATTGTATCCAAGAAATAACCATGGTTCTGAGACTAATTTGTAGTTGGCAATTTGTCATTTTGAGAAATTCTGTGCCTCCCATTCCCTTTTCACCCCTGCTCCCAATAAAAACCAGAAAGGTGCATTCTGTGTCTGCAGACACCTGGCAAATTTGCTTTTAGCTGCTGATAAGTTATATGCAAACAGTTCAGCTTAAGAACAGAGATACGTTCCCTACAGGAAAGACTCAGTGGAACTGAGTTCTTGTTAATCAAATAGGACTCTTCTTTCTCTACTGAGGGGCCAATGGACAATTAGACCTGACCACTTCACTTCTATATAAGATTCCCTCATAGTTACGTAGCACTTGGGAAAGTTTCTTCCTTCAGAGATGTTAATATTTTGATAATTTTCAAATAAATAATCCCTTTCAGGAAAAATGTGTAGCATGAGAACAACTCTGTAGTCAAAAACGTCAGCATCAGAAGTCTTCTGGCCAGTGCATTTCCATGGGTCTCTGGCCTCCTAAGTTCACAAGGCCTCAGATCTCAGCCCACTTGGGCACTGTTCCCAGAGACTGTTCTGAACATGTGATGTTGTCAGAAACTTTATTAGGTTCTTAAAAAAAAAAAAAAAAAAAAAAAAAAAAGAGCGATCTTGTTTCTTTTCACCTATAATCCTTCTCTCTGTCCAAAAACAATTTTAAAAACTATTGAATAAATTTATCATATCTGCTTCTTTTGTTTTTTGTTTTTTTGAGACAGGGTCTCACTACGCAGTTCAGGCTGGCCTTGAGCTCACTTTTGTAGCTGAGGCTGGTCTCAAACTCGCACCGATCCTCCTGCCTCAGCCTCCCAAGGGCTGAGTTTAATTTATCTATATCTGAATTAAACAAACATTACATAGTTTAGGGTATTAAACATATATGTATACACATGGTAGAAGAAAATGATATTCATGAAGGACCACGAGCAACCCATGGCAGATGAAAAGCTAATCTCTGTCTCTGTCATTTTCTTTTCTTCTTCTTCTTTTTAAAAACATATTTAGGACAGAATCTACTGGGTCTACAGGGTCTCATTATGTAGATCTGACTTGTAGTGATTCTCCTGTTTTTCAGCTTCCCAAAGCTCTGGGATTACAGGTGTGTGCCACCGCACCCAATCTCAGTCCTGTGGGTGGATGTCTCTATCATTTTCTGGAGGCAGATAAATTATAAAATAATGTCATGACAGATTTTCAATTATATATTATAATAGAGACATAAATGAAATTGCATTTTTCTTTTTACTGAAGAGATCACTGAAGATAATCATTAAATAGAAAATGTTTCAGAAATTTTATTTCATTATAACCAAAGTAAAAATTGAAAACAATTTAGAATTTCACAAATCAATGAGCATAAAATTTTGCTTAGTCAATTTCTCAAGGTCTTCTACAATTGTATACTTCACTTCTTTATGCAATGTCAAAAAATTTGAAAAGAATTAAAAATATCCCATTTTTTATATAATTATATCAGTATTATTGCAGAGATCTCTGCTATATTCAAGTCATACTGGGAGCAAATTTGGGGAAAATATTCAAGTTTTAGGGTCAGTAATTTTTAATAAAGTGAATGACTTTGATGCAATCAATTTTATGATAACATTCCTAAAACTCACCTTCAAATGTATGTCTACTTCTTGAGTTTGCAATGGCACCTTGTTTGTCTAAAATGAAGACCCTCTAGTAGTAGCTACTATTGCTGTGTTACTCTAGCAGCAGTCTTCATAGGAAAAGTATAATCTTGCTCTTCTCCCCAGAATTTCTAGGTCTTCCTAATTTTGTAGATGTCATGGTTTCCAAGCACATTTCTGTATCTTATAAATGAAAACTTATTCTCAGGTGGAAGTTAGTGCTGAGGACACAAAGCTCACCAGTTTATTTCTTTAAAACTGAGCGAAAATTTTCCTTAAACTATGTTTATTCATATAGATTTGGTATTACAAGCTTTTTAAATAAAAAATTCTTACCATTTCAAGTCATTTGATGTCTTTTTACCATAAACTAGTAACTCATTTCTTTTTTTTTTTTTTGGCTTTTTGAGACAGGGTCTCACTGTGCAGTTCAAGCTGGCTTTGAGCTCACTTTTGTAGCCCAGGCTGGTCTCGAACTCGCAGCAATCCTCCTGCCTCAGCCTCCCAAGTGCTGGGATTACAGGCGTGAGCCACCACGCCCGGCTAGTAACTCATTTCAAATGCTCAAGTAGCTATTCAAATTGTTGTTTTTGTGCAATTTTATAAGAATTGAAAGCATGCAAATACTGCTCAAGTCTGAAACTTTTCATAGAAGGCTCTAATGTTCTATCTCTTTCCATTGGCAGATAAACTTAAGTAATGGGGTTTTTGAAAATCTCACTTGAAAACAATAAGCTATATCTCATGATTAGACAAAAATGGGAGCTAAGAAATATTTCTCCCTGACTTTCAGGTTAAAAATGACATTTTAGAAAAAAGCATATTAAACTTTATCCATAACCATTTCTTTTTGGCAAAAGTCCTCTTAAAAGAAGAGAATGGATAATAGGTGGGTGGTTTGGCCAGCTCGTTAGACATGGGCAGACAGTGACACTGGGAACAGTGGGGAGCTATGAATTAAACTTCAAAATCTTTTAAGAAACAGATCATAAAATAATTTTATGATTCAGCTTTTTTTCTAATTGTGAGACTATTGTAAAAGAAGAGAAACAGGCAACATGTGGTAACTTTAGTCAGCATTTCTGAACTGGGAATGATAAACACCTCTGCCTGGCTCTGGCATTTATCAGGACTGAGATATTATTACCACATAGAGTCACAGCATGGTTACTGTTATCATCGGAAAAAAGAGCCCAGCTAATCTTAATGGTTTGTAAAGCCGTTACCTGCACTGGTCTGACATTTATCATGATCATTTTACCACATGGGTCCTACATAGCAAAGGTCTTTTATCTGGAAGGGACATCACTATGAATTATTATTTGCAGCTAGGTAGAAAATTGTATGTTGTAGATACCTTTTCTCATTATAAATCACATAGTCACATTCCACCATTACCCCTAGAAAGCTGCTGAGCCTAGGTTTTTGCCAGAGCTTGCTTTTCTCTCCCTCTCTATTTTTATAGTTTATTGAAAATATCAACCATTTTCATTAGCATGTTTAACATGTTTTTTGATCCACATTTATGATAAGTATACATATAAACACTTTCCTTATAGTTATAGTACTTCACTGAATGTTTTGTGAAAGGACTGAATAGCAATGGAGAAACTGAAATTGTTAAACTGTTTAGCTTTTTTTTTTTTTAAACATTACTCTTTTTTGTTTTGGTGGCCAGACTAATCTCTGTTCTTGACCTTGTCAATAGAATATTCACACAATTTTTTTGTGTTTGATTTGAAATACTCAAACACTTATGACATTTCTTGCCTGAAATCCTTAGCTTGGAAATATGTTCTCATGAGAAGCAGAAGAATTTTGTTTTGTTATATTGTGAGATTTTTCAGACTGAGCTCTA
This sequence comes from Myocastor coypus, assembly GCA_004027025.1. NCBI lineage: Eukaryota > Metazoa > Chordata > Mammalia > Rodentia > Myocastoridae > Myocastor > Myocastor coypus. The sequence goes on along the minus strand of PVJA010005299.1, from coordinate 43,884 downwards.
ATAATACACAATATAGTGAAGTTCTTTCAACAAATTGGTTCAAAAAGATGCTTACATTCTTTCTATATCATTGTCCTAGTGACATGTATTAGTATATAGCATGGAAAATATAATATTACTAAAAGTTCTGATGCTTTAGAACCATGAGATCAAGTCAGTAAACGAAAATGCATTCATTTAGCAATGGAAAATTTCAATGAAAAGCCCAAGTTGTTTACTACAGGGGGAAAAAAATGAACAAATCCTCTCTTTTAAAAAGATTGAGACAACTAATCTTCTGAAAGAGATATTTATATATTTTCTTCTTTCTCAAGTGTTCCATTAGGAATAAACAAGTTGGAAATTCTGCACTTTTATAATGAAGGAGAGGAATTCTTTGCCATTTTTGCATTTAGGAAGAAATGTGCAAGAAGAATGTGACAATTTAAGCAAATCAAGATTGTTTCAAATGGATCACAAACGGGACTTTGTGGGGTATTTTATGCTGCATGTGAAACAAGCAGTAAATTTGAAAGGAGGATTTTTCTCAATGGTCTAGTTCTGATGTGTTTTCCCATTTCTTTGTGTGTTTAAAAGAGGTTTGGATGTGGTGTTTAATATTGCTTCGACTCTTTTGCAAATGAGTTCTGGAGAAATATTCGCACATGAAGTAAAACTGATGTGCTATATTGCTGACAGCAGCTGGGGGGATATGAACGAAGGAACCAGATTCTGGAGTTAGCAAAAATAAGCACCTATTGTCCCCTTCCCCCAAGCCTATCATGGAAAATGTTTATGGGTGTCCACAGTAGACATCTTTTCCTTTGGAAAAGCCTAATATTTTCCTTAAATGCCTCTATTCTTTAGGGAAGCAAACCTTTAAGCTGGGGTGCCGTGCTCTGCTAGTGATGTGTATTACCTTGCTATATTGCTACAACGGTCTTCATATTAACTTTAGTATCATTACAAATTTCCTCCAGAATAAACCAGTTTCTGCGTGAGAGACCCAATGTGATATTTTCTGTGCAAACTGAGGACCAGTAGAGTGGAAGCCATTTGTGACAATAACCTGTACTTTTACCAACGGAAGGCATTTGAGATAATTCGGTTCAGTGTTCTGAAACAGCGCTGTAAAATGGTGGACCCATATTTCAACGTACTGCTTTACCAATCAAACAAAGGACAACACTGTTTTAAAACAAACAAGCAGACAAGCAACAAACATCCCTTTATTTTTTTCTATTTCAAGATGACTCTTTTGTTCCAGTTTAACACCATGTTGCCATCAACCCGCCCCCTCCCACTCCCAAACTGTAACCTGGGAGCATTTACAATAATTAGTGAAGGGCTTTGCTGCCTGGATTTTCTCTTTTTCTGGGAAACTGGGTGAAATGTTGAGTGCTAATGAAAGTCGGAGACTTAGCAGTGGTTCGAGCCAGGCACACAGCTCGGGCAGACGCTTTAAGCTTCCCACTGTGCGGCAGTGCAAGCCTCCCTGCTGTTATGTTTACCATAGTTTTAATGTCTGTGAAAAAATTCCTGATGCAACCGATTTATGTTATGCCCCTTTGTTTATATAACCCTACCCTCCCTGCTGTCCCCACCCCTAATTTAGCAGGTTACTCTTGCCCTTGCCTAATGCAAATGCTTAGTCCTCAACTTTGTGTCCACCTTAGTATTACAGTTCTTACCAGGACAGGACAGCTGCTTGAGAGCCTTGTTGGTAGTGCCTGCCAGAAGTTTCAGGGGCTTTATGCACACTGTGTTCTACTTATACCATCTAATAACAGACATCCTCTTCTATACTGCACTGGAATTTTATTGAAGGTAATACTAACACACCAAATTTAATCATCTGGTATTGACCATTGTAGTTTAAAAGGCAAATGTACTCGGTTCAATGCACTGTGTCTTTAATCTATTAAAAGACCTCAAACTCACTGAAAACTAAATAATGTGTCCTCTAAGATGAAAACAACCAATTTACAATTAGATTTATCCTTTTATTAAAAAGTAGTTATCTTAAAGAAAATGACCATTTTGTTGCATTGTAAATTGATGAATTCACCAAGTATGATGTACAGTGAAGTTTTTAATGAATATTCATGCAGCTCTTTCAATCCATTAACAAGACTTAAGACAATAAGGATGTAACTCATTCCCATTTAGATATAGTAGAAAAGTGGAATTAATAGCAGAGACAGCACTTGGGAAAGTTTCACTTTAATGTTTCAAACTCCAGGTGCCAGAGTTTGAGGAAAATAACCAATAATAGCCATTTTTAACATATTTGATGGGACTGATTATGCAATGTGCAACTCTAAATGGCTTATAGCACATTGTAGCATGGTTCCATCCCATTGGCTACAGTAGGGTGCAGGCAGATGGATGACAGTGACAGGGAGAGAAGTGCTTTTGCTTAGCCGTGCGTTAAGATGCCATCCAGAAGCTCTGTGCACTGCAGACACTTCATTAGGATGCCAGGATAATGGTAAACTACCACTCAGAGTGACACCCCATTTCCTGCTTACTGAGCGCTCCAACCTCGGCAGATGTCAACAATCTCACAGTGCTACAGAGCAGACCTAACTTTCCAGCCACTTTGACTCCAATTTTTTCCTCCTAACAGTGTCATACATTATGTGCAATATGTAATGGCAAACACCTCACCAAAAACAAAATCTGTCCAGTTCATTATGACTGGAATGTGCATCATTGTTTTTTCTTCCTTTACAGGATGAAGGGCAGGGGGTTGGAAAACAGAACAGGTCTAGCCACTGTCTCATCTCAAAATTGTTTTGCAGGAATCCCACTTATTAATCAGTTAAAGTGTTAATTGTGTGGTGAACTCTGATGCACAGTAGTTAGACTTTGACATGGGGGCTATGACTGTTTCTTTTAATTAATATCCCTTTAAAGGTAAGAGCTTTCAGAATTCTTTTGTTACAGATTTAAGATTCAGTTTCAGTAAGGTTCTTAGTCGTCTGCCAAGAAAAGGCTGACTTGACAACTGGATGGTATTTCCTCTGCAAATGTATAACTTGAGGCCATTCACACACCTCCTTACCAGCAAGTCAAGCCAAGAGAAGCTTTTTACTATGATGTAAAATCCAAAATTCTTTTTTGTAAAGTACCAAGGTGTGGTTTTGATAGTGAAAATAAAAAAAGTCCCCAAGATGGGGGAAAATGGCGTTCTGAAATCTATCTGTATGATTAAATGCTTTATTTGCATTTTGAGCTTCCAGGTATCATCTTAGTAGCTCAAAGGTCATTTCAAGAGGCAGAACTAAAAATAAATACCCTCATCTCAGGTCTCATAATTTCTAAATAAAGATGAAAATATATTAAAAAAAAAAAAAAAAAAAGAAGAAGCCACAGGCAGAGGTCAGATCTTAGGATGAATTCGAAAGCAAACTTTCACCCTGATACCTCCTAAAATAGCTGATGCAAATTTTAATTTTTGGCGTTCAAATGGCAACTGAAACTGCAAAGCAACACCTTCTTGAAGTAGTCACTAAATACATTTTCATCCAAAGAAAACAGACTAGACTTCTTTAAGTTAAGCAGGGGCTGACAGTCAATGCAGCAGCTAAAAAATAATAAAAATTTACTGGAAGACACATTGGATATAACTGGAAAAACCCAGTGATAACTCTACCTGAGTTAAGGAATCACTGAATCACACAGTCTGCCTTTCTGAAAATAGCCAAAAAGAACCCTCCCTGTCTTTCTTTAACTCTTGGTTTTAGAGTAAAGGCCACAAGGCTGGTACCAACTAGAAAATGGGGCAATGCTGTCTTCCCTACAGAGCTGTGTTTAATGAAGGTGAATGCCTCTACTTGTCTTCCTGGTCCTCTTTCTCATCCTCATCCTTGTCTTTGTCCTCCTGCTCCACCCCTGCCACCCTTCCTTCTCCTCTTCCTCCTCCTTCTTCTTCTTTGTTTTGCTATACAGGATGGACTTGCGGTGATCCTCCTAGCTCTAGGACTAGGATTATAGGCGTGAGCTGCCATGCCCAGACTCTGGCCAGCTCAGCCTGCCCTGGGGGTTGGGCTCGTGTAGCATGTGGCGCCCAGTATCTAACCATGGTCCCTGTGCTTGCCTAAGCTTGCCTAAGCAGGTTCTTTAATCCGCTGAGTTATCTCGCCGTCCCCTCTCTTCCTCTTCTTGTAATTTTCTTCCTTTTCTGACTACAGATTGAGATTTTTCCTTTAATTTGGATCATTCACCAATAACAATTTTAATAAAATAACTACGGACAGGAAGAAGGCAAAAGGAAGATCTGATAATGGCACATAGGCACATACTGTCCTGCATGTAAACATAGTGGTAAAGGAGAGTTTCACAGAATCCTTCTGGGCATAAAATCTTAGAATTTTAATATTGCATGTGCTTGGACTTTTACCTGCCAAATAGTAACCAAGTTGAGATATGAAAAAATTTACTAGCAGAAAAATTGGGCTATAAGAGAACAAACACACTAGGAATTAATATAACAGCTATGATTATCAATTTATTTCCTGGGTACAGCTTGGGGACAAGCACTTCTACTTTTTGATACAGGCAAACATCACAGAATTTCAATAATATTTGACCCATCAAACATTTATTTCAGACATCACAGATATGCCTAGAGGAAGTTCAGACATGTCACATTGACCATATGACAGGCAATTCTTCAGTATACTTAATAGAATTGGACACACCAAGGAGTTTCACAAAAAGATCAGTTAGTCAAAAGAAGAGAACAGGATGAAATGAGAAGACACTAGAATAAGGTACAGATGGTCTATACAGACAATCTGAGGAGGAACCATGTGAAAATAAATTCAGGTTCACATAAATTGTGCCAGTAGTATGGCAAGCTAGAAAAGTTTCCCTAGAAAGTAGAAACATAAACAGTAGTGAGGAGGAAGATATGTTGGACATCAGAGGGATGAGAGATTATATATAATTTTTAGATATTCTTTTTGTGGTTATGTACTTGCTACAAGGTATTGCTATGTAGCTCAGACTCATAGTGGACCCCCCCATTTTTATCCTCCCTAGAGCAAGGAATACAGATGTGCACCACCATGCCCATCTGGTCTGCTATCTCCACACACCCAGGGCAGGGCTGATGTGACGTGGTACTGGGATCAAATCCCAGTCCCTGTGCTTGCCGGGCAGGGTCTTAGACTGCTGAGATATATCTCTAGCCCATTTATAAGTATTCTTTAGAAGAAACTGGAACATTTGAAAATATAAAGATAAGCCAAATATAGTAAATAATCAAGGTCAAAATTAAATAAATCTTCCATGAGTGAAAAAAAGCTATATTAATATTGAAAATGACAAGTAGGTTTTAAGAAAATATCATTGAGTTGATACACTATCTTGTTACATTTTGGCAAAACCTTTGAATGATAAGATAAAATAGTACCTCACAGATAATTAGAGAAAATATGACTAAATAAATGGTTAGGCTTTCCTAAGAGTTTTCTCACTAAATCCTAAAAGCAAACAAAGCAATATGCTAGGTTTACAGGAAAACCTAGTTTACACATTCCAAAGTGGCTTCTGTATGCCAAGACAATAGACCACTCTTACCTATGCAAAGACAGTACAGCACAGCCTTGTCTCCTGAAGGCTTGTGGAAGTCTACCAAATGGTGGATCAAAATATATACCTCCAGAGCTCACCCTGGGTGACTGAGTGAGACCCATTGTCAAAATAACAACATAAAGGGCTGAGGACACAGCCTGGTGTGAAGGCCTTGCTCAATCCTCAGTTTCAAAAAATAAAATTGTACCTCAGGAGTGGAGACACTAGGCCTGACAACAATATTAATCATCTTCCTTCCTTAGTTTAGATCTCAAACTTGGAAGTTCCCCTTGGGTTGCTTGCCTTTGGCTTCTGCTCTGCTTGTGGTATCAAGACATGGCTCTGTGTGAGCCACCCTTCACAGTTAGGTGAAAGCTCAGAAATGCATGGCAATTATTTCAAACAATGGCTGAGTCTATGTATTTTTAATTCTCATCCATTAAATCAAAGCTGCAGGGAGCAGCAGTATGTTTACTTCTATTGCTAAGAATCCCTAATAAATGTGTTTGGCATCTACATTTGCTATATTGAAAAGAACTGAGTGGGAGGACAGTGAGGGTTGTAAGGACTGAAAACAATCAACCAGTGATGGGTACCATACACAAAGTCACCTCTATTATGTGTTTTTAAATCATGCTAACAAAACAAAGCTGGAGCAAGCAGGACAAAAGGAAATATCTATGAAACATGATGCTGAAAGTTAGAGTGATTTCTACTTTTCTTTAAATTTCAAGTTAAGTAATTTTTTATCTTTAAGCTACTATAAGCAATTTAAAGTGAGTTAGTACAATTGCTCTGCCCATCATTTATTCCAAAGACTGATAGGAAATATATCAAAATATTAACCATGGTAAGTTATCATTGAATGATAGAAATATGAGTGAGATTTTACATAGTAAAGTGTATTTTTACATTGTGTTAATGGTTATGTGTTATTTGGTAACAAAAGTAGTTCAGTGTACTTGTTACAATGACAATAGTCAATTTGGTCCATGCCATGAAAGATAAAACTATTTTTACAGTTGAAGCAATTTCTAGGGAAATCACATTCGTATTCTCAGGACCTTCCTCTAGGTATCTGTGTTGTAATTACTCTTTCACCTCGTGACAACTTTCTGGAGTCTAGAAACCAATCTGTGTTTACCATTTTCTTCCTATGGGTAAAGATATGGTTGGAAGGTCAGTTGGGAGAATTCTGCATGGCATAGGCCTGGACCTCTGGTACCTGAATAAATAGCAAAAATCTTGCCACACTGTATATGGAAACACACTTCAGTTTTATGTTATAACTTACAGTTTTTCTTCCATGATCAAATAATTTCTTACAGAATTTTATTTTCCTTCGAACTGAGATTTTCAAGAGTGGAAAAGGAAACCCATGCACCCACAATTATGGATGAGTAACATGTCATCGTGACATTGCCAAGTTGGAACAACAGAAAGCTGTGAATTTTGTATTAAAGCATACATTTGATTCCCTTACCTGAGCTTTTAAGTCATATGATTCTCTCATCTCTCTCTCTCTCTCTCCCTCTCTCTCACTCCCTCTTGCTCTCTTGCTTTCCCTCTCCTCTCTCCCTCGCTCTCGCTCTCTTGCTCTCTCACTCTCATTATGGCAGGCTCAGCCTGCCCTGGGGGTGGAGCTGGAGCAGCATGTGGTGTTGGGGATTGAACTTCGGTCCCTGTGGTTGCCTGAGCTTGCCTAAGCAGACGCTTTAGATCGCTGAGCCATCTTGCCGCCCCTCTCCTTTTTTCTTTTGGAAACTCTATCCATTAAATTGTTTCCTTCTTATAGAGAACAGAGATGGTCATGCAAACCTATATCGGCAAATTTAATTTCACCTCTATTGTTCTGCACATATTTGAAAAATCATGCTTTGACTGCTATTAATAGTGCCCAGTTTAAGTAAGCGAGGAACCAAAATAAAATATTGAGTGTAGAAAGTTATTGGAGAAGCAGTAGATAAGTTTTTGGTTCAAATTTTAGTCAGAATTGGTGTTCTGTATGGACCATGAATTTGGAATGTTAGAGTGCCAGGTTTTCTGGAATACCTCAGGGAGCCCCCTGTTGGTTATTCACAGAAATGCGCTCTGATTTCTTTTTGTCTTGCGGATGACCAGCTAGCTATATTGAAGCATCTGCGGTTGGCCATGTAATTAGAAGTGATTTGGAAAGGGGCAAAAGCAGCCTACTTCTTGATTAATAACATTTTCCCAAAATCGTTTTCAAAAACAATGTTTAACTTTTTATCTGAAGGGCCTTAAAAGGGCAATATCAACCACTAAGAATAATTAGAAATGTAGGCAATTTGAGAAATGTTGGAAACCTTTGAAATAAATTAGGGCATATTACAATGGGATTCCTTTAGGAAGCTGGAACTGATGGCGACTGGAGTAGGCTAGGTGCTGGGCAAGGGCTCATCTGTTCTTCCTAAAACCAATAGCTGGCTGAATTAGCAAGAGAATAAATTTAATTTCTTATACAATCAAGAAATGGATCTTTTCAGAGGTAGACATATCCCAGAACTTCAGAAATAAAAATAATAATGATAAAGGATGCAAATGTAGCTCTTTTTTCCAACTAACATAATTTTTTAAAAAAGTAAACATCAGCTCCTCAAGGGAGATTTAAATTTGAAGACTGTTTATTATATCATTTGAATAGGACTAGACCTGGCCTTTTGACTTTGAACCACTACCAAATTTCAGGCTGTGAGGAAATTGTTCTACATTTCCTGACAAATTGAGTTAAGCAGACATTAAGTGGGCTTTAAGAAAACAAATGGCCATCTTTATCACAGGTGGACACTGATGGCTTAATGGGGCCTGGGCTGATTGTATCACTTCTAATGGCTTGACGGGAAGCATTAGGGTTTTTGCATAAAGAACTGGCATTGTGAACCCTGCTAACACAGACCTGTCAAGCGCTCTGTATCCCTTTGTGCACGGAAGCAGATGTTTGTATGTATACTATGAACTGGCATTAGAGCAAGCGACAGATGCCTGTATGAATGCCAGGTTTGTGAATTTTTACAGCAGGAGCATGTTCTGAGGAAGTGCAGCCCTGCCCTCTATCATAGGTAATTCCCAGTGGAACTTGCTAAATCCCAGCTATGTTTTCATTATTTGGCTTTCCTAGCAACTGGATGAATGCGTCTGTCCTGAAAATGCAAGACGAGAGCCCCACAGATTCTTACAGATTCCCAGATAGCTCGACGCTGTTTTGAACTTGGACTTTCCAGCCAGGGATTTTTTGCACAGCAATCGCAACCCACTTACTCAGAGGAGCGGGTGGTATGATAGTGCTCTAATTAAAACTTAT
>PVJA010005299.1:0-32500 GCA_004027025.1 Myocastor coypus | reverse complement strand
TTTGCTAATTAGATTTAAGGAATTATTCATACAGATGTTGATAAACACTGAAATCCTAGCACCAGATAGGGAAGATATATTGAAACAAATCTTTTGGTCATGTTTTTAGGTTTGATAGGTGTACGAACAAAGCTTCTGGGATTAAGTATATAAATGTATATGCACACATACACATATGTGCACTTATATATATATACACAAAGTGTATATATAAATATACATGCTCATGTTTTTAAATCTTCTTTTTTGTAAAGTCGATTCTCTTTCTGAAGTTGCACTCTTAATGCCAATTTTATATTATTTATGATTCTCATTTGGATTTCAAAGAATCACATTTTTGTTACAAGTGCTATATTTTCTATCTTTTTTTAAACCTGCAATAAAAGGAAAAAAATCCTTATTTGCTAAGGTTACAGTGTTAGTTTAATTTTCATAGAAGTGGTGGAATATTTTGAAGTGAGTAACATTTACCAAGTCATTAGTTTTATGCAAACTAGGAAGGAAGATGAAAGAAAAAAAATTATCAATTATTTATAGATTGTTAAAATGTATCTTAGTGCACTGCTACTGTATAGAAATGACAATTAGCCAAACTTACCTTCTTTAATTAATAATGCATACATTATGCTCTTTGGGCAACTAATCACCAGCTCTACAGATTTGTTTGACATTGTTGAAGATACCTATCACATGGGTTAAAAAAGAACAATGCTCTACCAGCTGCAGCCACCTTTCAGCCTTCGAGCAATGCTTAAAATGCTGCAGCAGTTCCCCGGAGCAGAATGGTGGGCCTTCAGCTGCCTGACACTAGGAACGTGGCACCAAGCTGCCGAGCGCTGCCTGCCCTGCCTTCCCCAGTGAAGCATGCACACTTTATCTTGAATTGCTTACTGGGAGAGGAAAACCCTCAATCTCCATCTCCTGTGTTAATTTCCATAATCTTGTAGTGAAAAATTATTGCAGGTAAATTGGTCTTGTTGCTTTACAGCTGCATTTATCATATTTTCTGAACTAAAATAGGAACATGTGGTCGAACACAAGGGTGGACTATTTGAAAACTGAACTATTATAGGGACTGGAGGGAGCAGTCACCACGTCTCCCACAGAAAATTCCAATCAAATTTGTGATGCAGCATTTCATCTCCATGACGCTGCCAAAATTTATTTTTCCAGTGAAACAGAAGCACATATCCATAATATTTTTAGGACTGGAAGGGAAGGCCCAGAAATTTTTTTTAAAGAATTACTTGTATCTCTTTATATGTTAAAGACTATAAATCCAGTCTCCTCATTTTACTGATAAATCTGAAAGCAATGACAGCCAGTGGAAGATCTGTAAAAGTTTCACATGTTACTAAACTAACATAGAGGTGTAGGCATCCTGTGTCTACCCTTAGAGGCTGCTAAAGCCAGAGCATGCTACTGAGCTCTGTGTACTTGAGTGGTCAACAGGCCAACCAACACTGGGAGCAGTTAGCCTGTCAGCTGACTGTGATCCTGTCCCCCGCCCCCGCCGCAATTAGGTAGCAGCTTGTGAGGTTAGAGGGAGACAGGAGCTGGTTGCAGTTCTCTCACATATGGTGTTTAACAGACTCCACTCCCCATTTGCTCCTCTGAAAGGTGTGTATTTTCAGGAGATGATGCCAACGTGTTCTTTGTGTTACGCTGTCTTTGCACTGAGAGGTGACGTGTCTGACACGTTTGGGAGGATCCTGCGAAGAGGTTTAGAATTTCTCACTGACTTTCGGTATAGCTTGAGAGAATCAGATTATACCTTACTGAGGTAATAATGTGACTTTTGGGAGAGTAGGAACACAGTTCTGGAGTAAATTGAAAAATCTGGATTTTTCACTGAAGATATTCTTCATTGCTTTGCCTTACATGATTGGCTTTTTTTCTTTTTAAAAAATACATGTTGACTAATAGATGTGTCACCCAAGCTGGCTTATCATTTTCAGTAGATTTCAAAATAAAGCTTCGAGAAGCAAGTATAGTAAAACAAGAATGCATCTTTCTTCTGAAATCCCCAACCTTTTCTAGCTGCTTGAAATGCAAAGCAGAATAAAAGTCTAATAAATAAATAAATAAATTCAAGGAGCATACAAGGCTGAGATAAAGAACCAGTTCTACATGCAAACTGAGAAAAAAAAAAAATCTTTATTTCCATTCTGAACATTGGCGCCTCCTTCCTCACCATTCAGAAGGAATTGTTAGTCTTTTGTGAAAGATTGCTCTCATTTATTTAATGCAGGCCACATGGCTTAGCTTCATAACAAGTATAGAGTTTCTAGAGATTAAAAAAAATCCATTTTGTATCTATGGAAATACCAAGCTGGGACTTAAACTCTAATCACTGAAAGTTCTCCTACTATAGTGTAAAACTGCTGGATTTATTAGTGTTGGGCATCCTCAGCTGGGCCCTACCCTGAAGGATTGCTTACCTGTAAATAGGTGCATGATTTCTCAAGACTATTCTGTGCCACGGAGAAAAATAATGTATGGATTTTTCCATGTTTTTGTTTGTTATAAGCAGAGTATTTGCAATAATTTATGGAAAGTCTTGGAATTATAAATATTAAGGCAGTGCCAAATGATTTAACTATCGCTTCATGGAAAACTGTCTTTAAACACTATCATTTTTCCCTTTTTCTCTTTTTTATCATTTACTTGTAGACCAGAAACACTTGCAGGCTCTTGCCCCTGGCCTTCTGTGAGAATGTTAGTTAGCAATGCTCATAAAAACTCAATTCATCAATGTGAACATAATTTGCTATGAACAGAAAGCTCACAAAAGGGTGAATTTGTCAGATAGACAGGTGGCCTGAGATCTCTCCCTGATACTGAATGATATGAATAATAGATTCTGGTAAATGTATGCCAAGACTTGAGCTGTAAACACAGCTGCCTCCATTCCCTTCCAGAAAAACAGCTTCGAGGACGAAAGCACAGGAACCGTGGTTCCACCTGAGGACCTAAGCTTGTACACACACACACACACACACACACACACACACACACATGCACACAGACACACAACACACACATGCATAGACATGCACATAGCACACACATTCACATAACACACACATGCACATGCATACACATTGAAGAAGTAAACAACCATTGTAAGAAAGGATAGAATTAGGGTAATCTTCCTTTTTTTTTCCTTCCTTATGAAAACCACATTTTAAAGCTATCATAAGCAGAGGAGACTGGAGAGAGAAGAAAAAAAAGAGAAAGGAAACAGATTTTCTTAATGGTCCTGGTTCCATATTATTTAAATGTCTTATTTTATAAAATACACAAATCAATGATGCTAATAAACTTTGCAATATTATGACTTCTGATTTATAATGAGCAAAAATAAGAGAGCAGGTTGAGTCTAAGCAGAAGCACTGTGCTTGAAATCATTCTAGTAATTCATGGCTATTTGTCTTATGGGTTATTAAGTATTTATTAAGGTTCAAATGTAATGTAGCCTTTTCTTCAATTTATTCTGAACTTTAAAAATCTGTTTTGCAAATTGTTTTCCAGGTAATGCACAAACACACTTAAAAGCTGAACTCGAGGATTTTAGAAGATCATAGTTGAGTGCAGCATATATTTAAAAAATCTTTGTAGATAGTAGTACATATAGGTTGATGTACTCTTACAACATTTATGATTGGCCTCTCTAATCAACTGACAGCCAATTGAATAAGGCTTTCTTACATAATACAGAAGAGCAGAATTTCTTAAAGTACAATATATGTAACATATAATACAACTGAGTAGCATGTATAATACAAAACTTGAGACAAGAAACAGATTTAATGGTCATGCATTTATTTTGATCTTGCGTATAAGCAGAAGTAATACTTACATATTTATACTTCCATGGATGTTGTTGCTTAAGACAAAACTAAATGTTTTCAAGTATAAAAGTAATTTAATTTTGGGAAAATACTTATTTCTAACATTACTGAAAATATAAACAGTGAAGTCAGAATTTGGGTCAATGAGGTTTGGGAAACTTGGCAATCTTATTGTAATCCATAGAATTTTATTAAAGGATCTTATCAAGAGTAATTAGGATAATAGAAAATGGAACTATGATAGTTTTAGAATTGTAGTAGGGCTCGAAAATTTTTATATTCTATTCACTGATTTTTATGGATATAAAAGTGATAGTACAGATGGACTTGGGGAGTAGACCATGTCGCTGATCGGGTTATGGAGAAAGATGAAATTAGAAAGGGGTGTTCCTCAAAGTTGGTGATGTCTGTTGTTAGAAAGAAGGGAACAGACTGTTGGAAATTTTGGCATCTCTACCCACTCACCCACACTTAATTCCTAGAAGGAATACTAATAATCTTCCTTGAAGGAGGCTTTCATCTTAACTCTTCACTGACAAGGAAATTCCTAAAACCACTGATCTGCTAGTATTTTTTTTTTTTTTTTTGACTTTTGCAACATGTGAACATTGAAAAAGTAGTAATTTTGTTCAAGTAGAAAGTAAGGTCTCTAATTAGACTAAAAAGAGGCAAATATGTTCCCCTTTTTTATTTTCCTAAGAATATGATGCTTTTTTTTGCATGATATTTTATTATATTCCAATCACATACTTTGTCTTTATTCTGCCAAAGCAATTCTTTCAAGCATGTACTTTGCCTTGATGTTTTCTGTGCTTAGTGTCTTTCACATGGTAAATATTCAAACCTATGCATTATATAAAGTCACAAATGAATCCATTTCTCAAATCCCTGTTAATATTGTCTGACCTATGTCTCCATTATCCACATTATTCCAGCCAGTCTAATAAAATCCAATTCATCAAATATTTAAAACCTTCACTAAGTAGATGCTACAGGCAACAGCAATGAGTAAGTAGTTTTTACCCTATTAGATGTACTGATGAGGAGAGGTAATAAGATATGAACACAATTGAAATACAAAACACAAGAAAAAGGAACAATTTGCTCTGGAAAATCAAGGAAGGAAAGAATCTCTGGAAGAATCCAGAAAGATCACATGAAAATGAAGCTGAGAATTTTAATGACAAAAATATTTCCTACATTTTAATCTAGTTATTAAAGGTAAATAAAAAAAACACACACTCTATGTTTTATCCACTGATTCTGGTGTGCAGATTAATGTTTCAGTGACTAGAGACACCAGCCATTATTTCAGAAGTTGGTGTTCCCAACACAAAACTCCACAAGTAGGTTCACAGGTCAAAATGGTGTATTTCAACTCTTGGATTTAAGCCTAAGTAGGCAGAATCTACATCAATGTTAGAGTCATTGGAACAAAGAAGATTCGCTAAACGATGAACCAGCTGACTGATGAAGTTATAGAGGATCAAAACACAACAATCAATACTGAAACATGCCGAAAGGTCTTTCTATCATATTCCTTTGTTTTGTTAAAGTAAATTTGAAGTACAATTCATATAGTGAAATAAACAAATTTAAGCCGTTTTGACAAATGCATATTGTGGTGTAATAATTCTTCTTCATCTATGTAGCTACAGTTCTGATTTCAACTATCATAGATAATTTTACTTGTTTTTGAAAACTTTACATAGATAGAATCGCACACTATATACTTATGTCTGAATTATTTTGCTAAAGAAAACATTTAAAAGATTCATCTATATTTCTGAGAATAATCATCATTTGTTCTCTTAAAATGTTGAGTAGTAGGGCTGGTGAAATAGTTGAGCAGACTAAGTGCCTGCCTAGGCAAGCACAGGGGCTGGGCTTCAATCTCTGACATCACATACTGCATTGGCCCCATCCCCAGGTGTGCTGAACCAGCCCCTGAGACCTAGTATAGTGGAGCAAGTCTGTAATCCCAGTGCTAGGGAAGCTGTAAACAGGAGAAGCACTATAAGTCCAAGCTGTGTAGTGAGACCCTACACCAAATACATAAAAAATAGAAAAATGAAAGAAATAATAGAATAAAAGAATGAGTAGTATTCTACTGTGTGATTTGTTGATATAATTTTACTAAAATATAATCTCACTAAAGATGATCAACTTTCCTTTTAATGAACGTTTGTATTATTTTAAACTTCTGAGGTACTATGATGAATAAAACATGTAGATTACTGTACACATTATTCATAGACAAATATTTTTATTGCTCTTAGTCTATAACAAGGAGTAGAATTTTTGAGTCAGTCATTAGAAGGCTGTTCAATTTTTAAGAGTTTTCCTAGTACTTCCCTAAATTAATTATACTATATTACATTTCCAATAGCAATGCACAACTAGAATTTGTTCACTATTTTCACTAGTATTTGATGTTGCTAGTTTTTTTATTTTTAAAATTTTTATCATGTTGCTATGTAGAATGTTGAATCCCATTGTGTTTATAATATGCTTTCTTCTGATAACTAATTTAGTGCAAGCAGACCCAATGGTGCTGTCAATTACTTGCACCTCCCCTAAAGGCAAAATACACAAATATGGATAGATTATTTGTTTTGGTCTCTTTTTGGGTAAATGAAATTGTTTGTTTGTTTGTTTTTGTTGGGCTGGGGATTGAACTCAGGACTCTGCGTTTGCCAGGCAAGCACTTAGTCTACTGAGCTATCTCCCTGGCCCCAAGATTATCTCTTTCTTATGCCAGTCATGACACTGCTAAGTTACAGTTACAGATAAGTTGCTAAAAGATGAAGACCCTCTCGTTGCACCAAACACACTATTTGTGAGGACATGTGTGATTAGCTAAGTAGTCATTAACATCTTTATCTTCCACTGATGATTTAGAAAGAGACTGTAGGCATGAATTCACATTGAGCAACTACAGTATTGTACAGCGATATATGTGGATATTCTATATAACATTTAAAGAAATACATAAAGTCAAAAGCTTTCAAATAAATGTCAGAAGGCAGCTTTCTATGTTGCCAGATTTTCTTTAAAGAGCATCTAAAGATGCAGTTAAATGACAGATAACTTGATTTTATGCAACTATCACCAGTATGAGAATTTGAAGCACAGCTATATATTGTTTTCATGCTAAGTAAGATTGAATCTACTACAGATCATTCTAAAAGTAAACCATGTGACTTCTTTTCTTTTGTGGCCACCACTGGTTTAATTGGCCATCTATAAATGTGTTATTTGATTAATCACTGCAAAATTTTGCTAGAAACTCCTCTAATGTAATCTCACTAAAGATGTCCATAAAGATGAATTCCTTCAGTGAAATCAATAATGCCTCAGTCTTTCTACTAAAGGGAAATAGTTTCATGTTTATAGCATCATAAATCAATAGCTAAATCTTGGAAGCAACCTGTGTGTCCATCAACAGATGAAAGGGTAAGTGTAGAATTTATGCAAAATAAAGTACTAATTTGTCATAAAGAAGGCTAAATCTGAGTCATTTGTGGTAAACTAGATTCACCTGAGACAATAATGGTAAAAAAGCAAAAGGAGTCAGGCACACGAACTATATATGAGAAGTCTGAGACATAGAGAGCAAAATAAAAGACAGATAATAAAAAGCAAGGATAGAAGAGCTTTGAAAATATGAAGGAGATCAAAGGATGGAGGGGGCAGAAAGGATGAGGAGCAGGGAGGTAAAAGGCCTCCAGGAGCATTGCGTGCATATGCCAACCTCAGGTGATAGATGCAGTCATTTATGCTTCAAGCATGGACTGGGAAACACTGTATGTATGTATGTATGTATGTATGCATGTACTTTTTTGACACAGGATTTCCTTCTGCACACTGACCTTGATCTCATTACATAGCCCAGCATGACCTTGAACTCACAGTGATCCTCCTGAGTGCCTCAGCCTACTGAGTGCAGGAATGACAGGTATGAACCACCACATTCAGTTCATTGGATTTGATTCTAATCCTATGAAACATGGCTAAAACCCAGATGTGGTGGTGCACATTTGCAGTCCTAGAGCTTTGCTGGCAGAGGCATGAGGATAGCTGTGAGTTTAAAGTCAGTATGGGCAACTTAACAAGGTCTTATCTCAAAATAAGAAAAAAGGATCAAGAAGAGAACTTAACATAAAGGTCTTGGGTTCAGTTTCCCGGTACTTAAAAAAAAAAAAAAAAGGGCTAATGGTTTGTAAATTTTAGGTTACTTTTGCTTCAAACTTGAAAATTAGGGCAGAGAATATAAACTGAGACAGGACCTAACTAAGAACATTGCTCAGGCCCTCAAAGTGGGAGGACAGGGATAGCATCTGGGTGACACTGGGCAATGTGTCCCCTTCTGTCCTCATCACTTGTCCCTTGAGCACTGGCAGTCATGATTTCTTTTTTGGTGGCTGGCTATGCTCACCCTGGGGGTGAGACTGGCGCAGCATGTGGTGCCAGGGATCCAACCATGGTCCCTGAGAAGTTACCTAAGCTTGCCTAAGCAGGCACATTGGACTACTGAGCTATTTTTCTTACTCAATAACAATCCATTTTTTTAGCTCCTTGTTCCAACTTAGGTGATACTTTATAGCTCAAATGTATGCTGCTTCTCACCAGCATCCAAAGTAGATTAGCACTTCTGAGGATGGCGGTGAACTCCTGTGATTCCAGCACTTAGGAGGCTGAGGCAGGAGGATCGATGTGGGTTCAAGCCCTGCCAGGGTTACAAAATGAGTTTATGTCCAGCCTGGTCTACAGAGTGAGATCCTGTTTCAAGCAAATATAACAGATGACCACCCCGGAGGGGCATCCCTGCCTTTTCTGTTTCTGCTGTTGACGTTAGGTAGTACAAACCATTCTTCTTATTTTCTTATTTCCTATAGACAACGTTAGACATATAGAAAATACAGATGATCATAACAAAGCCTCTTAACTTGTAGCCTGTTTGGTTCTTTAGGTCCACATATCTTGCTTTTGCCCCTTCTACTCTTTGAATTGTTTGGAGTGAATCTCAGACATCCCATCATTTCATCTGAAAACACTTCAGGATGTGTCTTTAAAATATAAATGGCTTTCTCTATCATTTTTATTATCCTAAGTACACAAAACAGTATCATCCTAACCATCCATTAGGCTGCCATCCAAGAAAAATTTTAAAAATTAACAAAAAGAATGGTATTTTGTAGTCAGCTGGTCTGATAAGTTGAAAAACACCGTTCAAATAACATACCCTAAGGAGCTACTCTTTCAGATAGCCATGGAAAGAGAGATTCCCAGAATGCTGCATGTGTATACCTAGAAGCACACTTACCACTATTATCAAGAAACTTGTTAATAAAGCCTAACTTTTCTCTCATTAATCAAAATAATAATTTTTCAAAAAGGTCCTTCAAATCAAACTCTAAAGCTGGGTCTCCTTTGCTTTATATTACTTGAAAACTGCATCCATAATGTCAAGTTATTGTCCACCCTATGTGAAAACTATAATTTAGCTTTATGACACACTATTTTCTCCATAGGTATGCCATCAATGCATTGTTTCAAAGAAAACGTAGTTGTAGTAAAGAGATGGTGTCGTGAAAGAAGAGTGAGAGAGTTTTCCCTACATTTCTTTTCAGGGGAACTTGCCATTATTTTTCTTTATCATGAGTTGGATATTTTACCTCAGCTAACCCGTTCTGCTTGGTGCATCCATTTATCTGATGATTAAAGAGATTCTGAGTCTATGGAAATGTGCACTATCCACACAATTATTTTTCCAAAAAATATATATAAATGGTTTCACCGACAAGATTCTTTTCTTATCGCTTCAGTAAATCAAGCCCAATCCTATAGCCGGAAGGGAACCTGGTATCTAATGAGACAATGGAGGGTTTGGTAAAGTTAACTAGAAAATGAAAGTTCTGTATATGTTTGCATAATGGATTTGAGTAATAGTGTGCTCATCGCCACCAGCCAAACATACAAAGCCAGGGACATCTGGAGATGGTTTTTTTTTTGTGTAGTGGAATTTTGGGCTGTTCAATTTGTATAGGTGATTGAAATTGAGGGCAGGCCAGATAGCTCAGTGGACTAAAGCACCTGCTTAGGTGAGCACAGTGGCTGGGGTTCAATCCCCAGTGTGAGATGCCAGCCCTGGCCGCAGGTCAGCTGAGACTGTGATTGACATTGGGTGTGGTGGCATATGCTTGTAATCACAGAGTTTATGTATTAAATACATAAAAAATTGTTTCTGGAATTTGAATGGAACTGTAAGAGGTGTATAGAAATAGATTTGATGGATTCTTGAGCTTGGAAATCTTTGGGGCTTTCTTTTTGTAACTCTAGTATATAGTATCATGTAGCAAAATAAACCCAGAGTTCGATCACTAGTCTCATCAACCTTAAAAACTCAGACTTTAATGAGGACACTGACTCCTAGAGCTCTGACGTCTCTTCTGTCCTCTCCATATGTCTAGATAGACCGTTGCTGTGAGACTTACTTCTTTCTTGCTCTCTGAGGTCTTCCCTGACCTCAAGCACTGGTGCACACAGGAAACTCCAGTGTATAACCTCTGCCAGTGGGATCTGTAAAGAATGTTGTTCTGTTGTTCATTTTAGCCTAAGCCTTTCTTGCCTGCTTGGATGTGTTTGGTCATCAGGCCACTATATCCTGGGTGTTCTTGGCATTGGCCTCTGCTGGTCTATAAAGGAGTATGCACTGTTGTCCTCTCTCTGTCCTTTACTTCTAGAACTTTAATTGTATTCCTGAACATCCAGAATCACTTGAGACTGTTGTCTAAACTGTATGGGTTTGGATGCTTGTGCCTCTGGAAATTCCTCTGCCAAGAATTCTATCACCAAATAGAGGGGGATGATTTTTAGGGAATCATTAGGTGATGGGATCGGTGCCCTTGTGAAAGAGCGTCTAGAGAGCTATTTTGTCCCTCCATTATATAGGAATGCAGCTAGATGGCATCAACTACAAGCTATGAAATGAGCTCTAAGAATGCTGTCATCATAACCAGACACTGACTCCACTGGAGCCTTGATCTAGGACTGTGAGAAAAAGCTTGGTAGTGTGTGATATTTTGTCACGGCAGCCTGAAAGGACTAAGAAAATAAGCAAAGTTTAGGATCATTCTTATCATTCTCCGTGATATTCATCTCCTGACAAAAACAGTCCTGCAGTGACAACACTTCTACAAAGCACTGCTCATGGTTTCAAGGTAAATCCTGAGGGGATTTGACTGACCTTGGGGGATACAAAAGTTACATGTTCTGTTGTATAGGTCTTGCTTTAACTTGCCCTTAACCACCCAGCAGAAAATTTTAACCACAAGGCATAAAAAGTGAAGCTAGATTAGTATGTTGAGCTGTGAAAGGCTTAAATCAATAGCTTCTGACATTGCCAGTTCTGCCAATAACCCACTATGATTATGGAATATTGGACTATGTATACAACTACTTTCTCTTAGTTCAATGAGAAGAATTTTTTTTATCAATAATGACTAGAAAAATTATTTCTGCATGCTGTGCTCTAAATAACTACTACAAGGACAATAATATACATTGTATCAATTACTGGAAATGTACTATTATAGTGTTTTGAAACTGTCACATTGTTATTTCTCATTAAAAGTAATGAAAAAAGAAAAGAAAAGAAAAAAAAATACCAAAGATGGTCCTGTTGGACAAACGCCTGTGAAGAATACATCAAGTTATGGACCATAGAACCAGAAACTCAGAATTATACATGGATCTGTTAGTTACTACTAGAGAGGCCTTGGGCAAATTTGTAATCTTTCCAAATATTAGTTTCCTAACTTGTAAAGTTAGTTATGCTTGACACTAGGTTTCTTGTAAAGGAAGGAGAGCTGTATGTACCCCATCATGTTGTTTGAGCTGTACTGACCTAGTGGAAGTGCTTTGAGTGCACAGGTACTGCTCAAGCAAGTATGGCTATTACTATCATTGTCTCTTTCTAGGCAGATCTACAACTGCACCTTTTCTTCACATTTTTGGTTCATGGCATTGTGGATTTTGTTCATTTATTCACTGATCAAATTCTACTTTCAGGCACTGTTCTAGGCAATGATTCTAAGTCTGTGTTTCTCTTACTATGCTTCATGCTGGTATAGGTACTGGATTCATGTCAAACTATGAAAGATAATAGGAAATAAAGGATAAATAGGATAATATAGTGGCTAAACAAGCTGACATCATACCATATGGCATTGGTTTGAATACTGGTTCTAAGGAGAGCTAAGTAAAGCAGGGTAAAGTTTTGATACCACAAATTTTCTTTGTTGCGAATTATAAATGATAGCAGTTCTTATCTACTAGAGTTGTGTAAAGTGTAAGTTAACACATTTGGTTCCATTATATTAGGGCTGGGCACCTAATAGATGTTCAATAAATATCTATGCTTTAAATTTTAAGAACTACACTTGGATTACAAAAACATAAGTTTTCACTTGTTTACCAACTTCAAATTCCAAAACTAATTAAAATTATGAATCCTTCATGTAGGAAAGATGATTACCTTTCTTTCTTTCTTTCTTTCTTTCTTTCTTTCTTTCTTTCTTTCTTTCTTTCTTTCTTTCTTTCTTTCTTTATTATGGCCGGCTCAGCCTGCATGTGGTGCTGGGGATCGAATCTCGGTCCCTGCCACCACGTAAGCTTTCCTAAGCAGGCACTTTAGACCACTGAGCCGTTCTGCTGGGCCCCGATTACCTTTCAGTTATATTTTATCCCCATACAATTTATTTACTTATCCCCCTTCTTGGGAGAGGAGTGTTACTGGGAACCAAGTTCTGTACTATAAACTTAAATTACTCTATAGCATAGATGTTTGATTTTATGGGGGAATTCCTGAGGCAGTTTACCTGGATTCAGCTGTGCACTAAAAATTTGGAACTGCTCAGTGAAGGACTGTAAAAAGAGGGACTATAGCTAGCTGTGTGGCACAGCACCTGCTTGTTAAGCTTGAGGTTTTGAGTTTGATTCCCACTATCAAAACGCAAGGGAGTACTGGACCTACAGCTATATTACAAGCCTGGCCTTCTTTAAGCAAAAATAACTAATAGATCAACTGCAGAAAAACAAACAATGTGACTTAGCTAGAGTGAGCTGGTCAAGTTGGCTGCACCAAAAGGAAGGGTCGGTCAGTACATGCTGGCAAAGAGCCAATTGTGTTGCAAACAAAGGACCTAAGTTAGGGCCCTGGGGTGTTAGCAAAGAATGCTGCTCTGTCATTTGTCCTTTCAGCTGGATCTGGGAACATGGGTAATAGCACCACAATCAGCAATGTCATCTTTGAATAGGGAGAGATAGAGCCTCACACAGGGCTTGTACCAGGGAGATTCTACCCACAGATGAACAATTCATTAGTCATTCAGAACTAAAGGCTGTCACTAAACTTTGTTCTGTGTGTTGAAGAAAATGAAATGATGAAAACAGCAAACTAAAACAGAGCCCAGATAGCAAAGGAGCCCTTAAGAGCGTGAGGAGAGTGGGATATCAACAGGCTGGCAAGATCTAGTTGGATCTGAATATCCGCCTACATGGTCTTTTCTATCCTATGGGATTTGAAACTTAAGCTAATGGTGTGAACAATTCGCCAAACTAAAATCGCTAAATCTAAAGATTATGCCTCAGGTCTTTTGCTTTGCTTCTGTTCAGCATGTTTTTTTTTTAATTTCCTGGACCACAATACTAGTAGAAAAATTATGATTAGACTGTACTCTCTTGAAGTTTAAATAGACACACTTTGGTCCAGCACTTATTTTTCAATGTAGCTATCATGTAAAAATCTGATTTTCATAATAACAGCACATATTCCTTTGTGAGAAGTACGTTTTTTTTTTTGATCAGATTCCTATCTCTATTCATTAAATAGTCATTGTCTCATTACTTTGTAAAGAAATGACACATGAAAAATATTTGTCACCTATGGACTATTACATCTACCGGACCTCTCTTAAGCAGAAAAAACAGAACCTTAGAGGAATCCATTGGGTCAGGAATCTGATTTCTGGAGTTCATGTTCTCATCATGACAAAAAAAAAAAAAAAAAAAAAAAAAAAAAAAAAAAAAAAAAAAAAAAAAAAAAAAAAAAAAAAAAAAAAAAAAAAAAAAAAAAAAAAAAAAAAAAAACCTTCATAAATGTGACTAAATTAAGAATGTTGTGATGAGAGGACTATCCTGGGCTACTGAGGGTGCTTAATCGGATCACGTGGGTATTTAATGGCAGAGAGTTGTTTGTTGTGGTCAGTGAGAGACATGAAAGGGCTCCCACCATTCGGATTTTGAAGATAGAGGAAGGGACCATGAGCTAGAGAGAGCAGGAGACCTTTAAGCTGGAAACAAATGGGAATACATTTTTTCCTAGAGAAAAAAAGAACAGCTATACCAACACTTTGATTTTAACCCAGGAAGAATCTGCTGAGCTTTTAAGCCACCAAACATTGTGATAAGAGCTCATTGCGTTTGTGGCAATTTGTCATAGCTACAATGGAATACTAACAGAATGTGAGATGGGTGGCATTAGCATGCTGCACTGTGGTGTTTGGTGACCAGCACACTCACACTCTCTGTTGCTTTCATTTGTTCCTAAAAGAAAATCCGTAGTTAGCAGAAGCACCCTGTCAAGGAAATACATATGGTAGGCCCACTATTATTTATATGAGAATTTAGCTCTTGTTATCCAATGTTTCAGACTTAAACTCACAGATAACTTTGATGCAGATACATCACATGCACAATTCACTGAGATTTGTATAGGTTTTTCACTGAACCAGTCAGTTCCCAAGACCTTTTCCTAGTAATTCATAAGCTGTACATTTTACAGCTGATTCTAGTTCCAACAATTAAAAAAGGATCTCCGCTGTTTTCTGCCTTTCAATCCTTGGCCATCCATATTGAACCATTAACTTTGCTTTTATGGTAATGTATAGAACTCTTATGCTTCCCAAAATGAAGTCTAGGAATATGGAAATTTGGAAGTTGAATGAAAGTATTATCAACAAAATCAACAATTCCATAAATGCAGTTGGTATCCCCATTGTGTCTCTTGAAATTTATAGAACTTTCTAGAATTGTAATGCTGGAACAGAATGGCAAAGACATTTAAGAGTTGTGCTGTATGTGGAAGAGGATGGAGAGTTATATGGATGCTATTTTTTAAAGGTAAAAATAAATGTGGTCTAAGTGAAGACATAAAGAGAAAAAAATTTAAGGTGAAGAGTTTGCATGTTAGGCCTTGAGAACTCCATCACTCCAGACCCTAAAGTTTTCAGTTATTCTTGTCATCTAGCAGCAAAACTTTCAAATACTCTCAGATCCATTGTATAATATTTTAAAACATAGACCAAGTGCCTATAGATGCTATCATATTAATATTGGTGGAAAAATTGAAATGCAGGATGTTGGCCTGCACTGGCTACGTCTAGAAGCTTCAACTTTTTAAAAAAATGTAGTTGGTATAGGTTCTTACTATGCTGTACAATGATCTTCCCATTTTCAGCCTCCCCAGTGCTAGGATTAAAGGTGTACACCTGGGGGGTGGGGCTTAGTGTGCTGAGCTATCTTACCAGTGCTTCAAATTCTTTTGAGGAAAATTTCAAGAAAAATAACATTCCACTAAACTGAATTTCAAAGAAAAAGAGCAGAACATAGAAACTTAGCTGCTAAGAGATGAAATGTTATACAATAAGGCCACAAAACACCATAGAATTACTGCAAGCTGATATCATTTACTGGAAACTAAATTTTTAAAATGAGTTGTATTATCACATGAACCCATGATAAGAGAGACAGACAATTCTTTAACATTTCCCCTTGTCCTTGAAGGTGAAGATGGGAAGAGTTACTGTAAAAGGAGACCTCGTAGCATGTCTTTCTCACCTGTGACCTAAGAAATCAAGGGTATGTCAGTACTTCATAGAAAGCTAGTATTTGCTGGACTGCTTAACTCAGGAAATCATCCCATAACCAAGGCACAGAGAACCCATTCCTCCTACTCAGCAGAATATCACACATCTTGTGGATCCAAGACTACCATGTGATCTCCACTGGTCATTTTTTCCAAATGGATTTTTAAAAAACTAATTAACAGAGGTTAATATATATACCTTGTATAATGATTCTGTATAGAAGTAACTGACCTGTCCATGACCATTCATCTTGTATGTTAGATCCTCATCAACTAGAAATTTCAATGTTATCATTTCTTTCCATGCTATTACTATTGAGTGCTTTGACATCAGAGGACTCTCTTAGAGAACTCATATTACACTTGGTAGAGGAAAGTGAGCACAGTCCTCAGATATTTGGAATGAACTTTCTGAGGTTTTGAGGAGCAGGAAGAGCAGTGAGCATTTCTGAGTAGAACTGAGGGATTCTTCCTCTCTTGCATTTTCTTAAAGATAATTTTGATAATGTGCAGAGATCTGACACATGCTTGAGAAGTTCCTGACTCCTGACCTAGGGTTCATCCCTGATTACTCTAGGTCAAGTACTTCCCTAACTCTATTAAGAAATGGGCACATGATATAATTTAAATCAATTAGACAAAAAGAGATGTTTGCTGAGATTTCATGGAAACAGCCTCCTCCATCTCTCATCAGGTCAAACAAAGAAAGGCCTGGTTTGTGTTGCTGTTGGTGGTCATCCTGTACACTGCACAGTCAGAGTTAGGGTGAGGCCAGTCTTGTAGATGGGAAAGAAGTGATGGAAGTGGCCCGGGGCTGTGTGGTATCCATCTGTGGAAACCTAGAGGACCATGTTCTATAATTCACCCTCTTTCTGGGTTCCTGATTACACAATCCAAGAAATAAAATCCTCAGAATTTTTAGCTGACTTTATACCAGTTGAAAGTAAATATCATCACACTGGCATTGTACTTCATACTGACATAGGAATAATTGAAAAATTATCCAGTGACTTGAACGTGCAAATAATGCTGGCATATCATTTGTAGCGGTAAAGTTAGAGTACAGGCTTTTGAGACAGATATACCAGAAATTATATGCTGTTGTATTATTGCCTATGTGTTTTCTCTGAATTACAACTTTCATATTCATACAATGAAAATAATGAATCTATTATACAAGTTTATTGAAGGGAGAAAGTTAAATAATAGACATAAAATTCCTGTTCTCAAGTAGGGGCTCTATAATTGCAACTATCATTTCAAAGGGCAGAGAAAAAATTGTTTAAGATCCTTCCATGAGAATTTCTGTATGAAAGATGGCTTGAGAGTATTTAAACCCTCTAGAAAATGAAACACTGAGAATAAAGTTGGAAATGACTACAGTGAAAAAGAAGAGGAGCAATTACCTAAATAAACCTATGTGGCTGTATAGTGATTAAAAAAAAGAAAAAAGAAAAAAAAAAAAACTTCAAGGGCTGGCCATATAGCTCAGCAGACTAAACTGCCTGCTTAGATGCAGGCGACCTGGGTTTGATCCCTGGCATACCGTGCTGGCCCCATTCCTGGAGTGTGCTGAGACAGTGACTGATATTGGGCCTGGGCATGGTGGTGTGTGTCTGAAATCCTGGAGCTTGGAAGGCTGAAAACAGGAGAATCACTCTAAGTCCAATCTGTTTAGGAAGACCCTGTATCCTGATGGATATTAAATACATTAAAAAAAAAAAAAAACTTGAAAGAGAAGAGTCCAAAGTGGAATGAATACGAAAGCGAAGCACCAGATTGAAAGAGCAGGACCAGGATTCAGCTTAAATTTAAAATTTCACAGTTGTATGCAAAGACACAATAAGAGGATTAAATGAATGATTAGTGTAGAAAATCTATGATGTTGAAAGATGGCAGAGAAAACAAGGCTGTTCCAAAGCTTAAACTGAGCGGCAAGAAATATGGTGCTCATCACATAGGTGGAGTAACCAAGGAGCAAAGTAATAGTCTACCCATTACCAAGGTAAATGTTAGTTGTATGAAATGTTGCATTGTTTTTAGAAACGTTGCGGTTCACATGGTCTTGATCATCACTTAGGGAAAATATAATAAAATAAAATATACCACAAATTAGATTCATATCAACCTGAATTAACAATAAATTACAGGGAGAAGTCTTCCCAGTATGAAAAGTGCCCCCTTAAATATACAAACAAAAAATAACACAAAAGCCTCCCATTCTTCAGTTTGAAGTAATGTTAGCACTATTCTGCTTTTCTGCATAAGCACAATTTTTACATTTTTTTCCCAGAAACATATGATCATGGTGCTCAGTTTGCACAGAAACAGCTTCTAAAATATTTTATTAGCTACAAATAGTAAAAGAGGCTGCTAGATTTTACTTATGGATACCATGCTCTGTTACTTTCCTTTGTCAACACACACACACACACACACACACACACACACACAACACTGAACTTCAGTTCAGGGAGATGTCACTTTGTATTTTAGCCTCTTTGAAATACACTAATATGTGCAGAGAGAACAGAAAAGGTTTCCAAAGTTTCCTTTGTCCAAAATAAAAATCTGAGGGGCGGTCTTCATTATCAAGTTTAAATTCAGGTCTGACCTAGTTAAAACTCCTGAAGAGGAGAAGGATCCTCTTTGATACAGTAGGCCAGGAGAGAACATTGCTTCCTCACCACAGAAGCCTTTCTTAGGAAATAATTCACATTCAGGTGAACTGCTTTTAGAAAGTACTTTTCAGTTACCTGCCCCCAGAGTGAAGTTCAAAAGGAAAGAGAGTAAAATGTTCTCAATCAAGATCTCTGGGCTGTGGTGTTTTCTACACTGGAGAGTTGCTTGATTCTGAACATTAGCACTTTCAGGAATAGGAAACAGTCATTTCTTTACCCAGACAGTCTTTTAATCTTGGAACAAGAGGCCTATTCTCACAGAAGGCTTTTATTGCTTTTGAAAACACAATCAAATTGGTTCCAGTGGAGTGGGATATAAGGAAGGACACCTCTTCTCCTTCTGCACAAGTAATTGGACCAGCCTAATTAGATTGCCCAAGTGTTTAGATGCTATGGGGATGGGCATTTTATAAATACTGTATGTAGCTAAAATAGGAGCATCCCTTGTGACAAAAATGCCCATACTGTTACCTCTGATAGGTTAGCAAGATACAAACCAAATGCTTTGTTACCTTCCATAATATTTATTGAAAGTTATTTATGTTGGCACTTTCAGCCATTTGTGGTATCATTTTACTCCAGATCTGTGGGTAGTGTGGTTGAAGATGATTCCTAAAGACAAGGATAGCATCTTGCATGCAAAGTAAGCATCATTGTGGATTCTGAACCATAACTAAGAAAATAATTATAACTTGTAAACAACTGCCATCCAGAAATAAGGAGCACTTAATCAGTTAAGAATGAGAGCATACTTAAGTGAGATCTGCAGTGAGAGACAAGCCACAGTACTGCCTACAAGCTAATGGTTTCTGGTCTTAAAAAGAACACTGAAGAATAGTCTCTAGTTGTGGAAACTAATCCAGAAAACAGCCACACGGAGTGCTGAGTTGCCTCATTTTCCTGCATAGATTTTTTTCTGCATTACTTTCCAGGCTGAAGCAACCTCAGCAAGACAAGTGCAGAGAGAGTCTGTGTTACACAGGCAGGAGGATATCTAATCCTGCTGTCAGTCTACGTTCTTCATCTTTTCAGATTGGATGGCACAACTAGTGATTTTACAAAGGTTTGTGAAGTATTTCATACCAACAGCCAGCTACCTAGCTTCACCATGCCTAGATCCCTGGCTCCGAACGTCAACACCTGACAGAAAAAGGAGAAATTTATATCTGTCACTTCTGAGCTTCATGCTAGAACTACTCACCTACTAATGCTTATCAAAATTTTATCAGCCAAGCATTGGACCCATTTTAAAGAGGAGAATACTGAGATCTGAGATTTCGTTGGCCATGGCTCCATCTGTACAGTATGTACTAGGGCTGAGATCTGAATGCACGCATGCCTGACTCCAAAGATCCTCCTCTTTCCATAATACCATGATTTATTTCCTCAATAAAAAAATACCACCCTGAGGAAACATATTATTAATTTGATGACAAGTTTTTTCAGAATTCACATTTTAACTTTTTACTATGGTTTAGCCCTTAACTTTAATTCACATCAGCGTCACTGGATAATATCACAGCATACATGAAATAATACAGTAAGGTGGAAAGAAGCCAAATTTAGGATGAAATCTAAGTGTCAAGCTGACAATTTAAGATTATGACATTAGGAGTATCCATTAGCTTCTCTGATTATCAGTTCACTTACTGAAAAAATAACAGTAATAATAATTCTTATTTCCATAGTCACTGGAATTAAAAAAAGGAAGAAAATTTGAAAGTACTTTAGGGACATATCTAATTCATTCTAGCAAGATTTCTATCAAAAAAGATTCAATCAGAAGATTCTTTAAGTACTATTTCACCTGTTGAGACATTCACTCCTGTGAATCTGCTGTTATAATTAGGCTGAATCGCAGCTACACCTGATAAGGAAGCATTGTTAAAGACCTGTCAGCATTCTGCGCTTCTCTTAATTCTTCCTTACGTTAACTCTGGTTATCTCATGGGGAACAATTGATTGTGAATAAAAGAACTGAAGTGCATATGTTCACAGGTAACAAATGAAGAAGAACCTGTCTTTTTGAAATGTGGAGGGTTTTCCTGCTCAATTATTGTTATTATTAATTTATTTACGTGGTACAAAGTCTCCCTACACATCTTGCTCTCACAACAGTTCTCCTGTCTCAGCCTCCCCAGTACTGGGATTACAGGTGTGCACCACCACACCCAGTCTTTTTTTATTACTTTTAAATAAGCAATAACAATGTGACAGTTTCAAAACACATTAGTAGTATATTCCCAATAATTGATACAATGTATATTGTTGTCCTCCTAGTAATTACCCAGAGCACAAAATGCAGACATGATAATTTTTCTAATCATTATTGGTACAAAAACTTCTCATTTAACTAAAAGACAGTAGTTGTATACATAGTCCAATATTCCATAATCGTAGCAGGTTATTGGCAGAACTGGCAATATCAGAAGCTGTTTATTTAAGCCTTTTACAGCTCAGCATACTAATCTAGCTTTACTTTTTATGCCTCAGGGTTCAACTTTTCTGCTGTCCTCACCCAGTCTTGGTGGTCAGTTCAGTACCCTGAGGGGAGCCAGAGCAGCATGTAATACTGGCGATTGAGCCTGGGCCATAGTGCTTGACAGGTAGGCGCTTACACCACTGAGCTATCTCCCTTGCCCCTATGCCATTATTTTTTAATTTACCTGGTAGCACCATATTGTGATGAACTATTTAAGTATAATCTTTAGAATCTTTTCTGTTCCCTTTTTATCCCCTTATCCCTATCTCTAATTTCCATGATCCTCTACTGTGAGCTGTATTCTCTGAAAGTTCCCTGAGTAACCAACAGCTGGCCAATTGCCTCCCCATTCCTAGTTTTCTTTTCTCTACCCACCATCTCCTAAATACATATATTACACTGCAAATCTAATTCAGCCCTACACTTGTTTAAGATCCTCAGTGGACTTTGACTGCCCTCAAGATAAAAGCAAATTTTATAGTACATCATAGAAAAAAAAAAACTTTTAAAATCTTGCAAATGACTATGTTAATTCATTAAAATATTCAAAGAATAACTAATTTTTAGCATTCATCATATGCCAGGTAGTGTCCTCACAATAGTAGAAGTAACAAAGATATTAAGCAAAGAGTTACCACAAACTATACAACATACCACTTAGAAATGTGTTATGAATGAGGGACAGTACTGGAAGTGAGAGCTGGTAGTCCCTATGTGGGACAGGTTGTATTCCTTTACAGTGTCTTATTTCTCCGCTTCCACTCTACACATGCAAGAACACAACAATAAAATTGCCTGTAAGCAGGTAAATTCATAAACAAATCCTGATGTAACTACACAGTGGCACACTATTCAGCGATAAGAAGGAATGACTCTTTCCTTTGGAATGAACCCCATGTAAGCCACAGCAATGATAAAATTTAAAATATCTGTGCTGTGTAAAACAAACCAGATGAAAGGTGTGTACCTTGCAGTCCCATGTATTTAGTACACTATTACACACACGAGCCTGCGGTGACATGAAACAGCTTGGTGTAGGGCAGCTGTGGGAGTGGTGGAGGGAGAAAATTATGAGAGGACAGGGTCGAATTTTGGGGGTGAAGGATGTAATCATTATTTTGATTGTAAGGAAAGTTTCATGCTGATAGTATGTCTATAGGTCAAACCTGGTCAAACATTCCAAATCATATTTAAAATTTTAATAACAAATCATGCATTAATATAAATGGCAAAAAATCCAAGCAGCCACTCCAACCTCATATTGTTTTGCTCTTTTTATTACTACAGTATTCACAAACACAAACAGCACCCAACGTTGAGTGTACCCTGGTGTATAGCCTAGGACACTTGTGAACTCCAGTGAATCCACTGCCTTTGATTTTTTTTCCTTGATAGCAAGACATGAAGGAATTGATGATTTTATGTATGAAAAGGCACTTAGTTATTAAGATAGATGATTTTATTGCCAATATAATTTATTGCTAGTGTAGCAAAAAACAAAGGTATGGACGTGTGTTGCTTGAGGTGAAAATGAACAGTGAGACTATTGCTATGCAATCATACCCAAGAATTGATTTTATGTGGGTGTGGTGGCGCACACCTGTAATCCCAGCGTTTTAGAAGTTGTGGTAGGATGATTGCCAGGAATTCAAGACCAGACTGGGCTACACAAAAAAACAAAAGTAAAAAACAACAAGAAAATAATTGATTTTTGATATTAAGGGTAGTATTTTTAAGGGTTTTGATAATAACATAACAAGCGAATTGTATTTAGAATGTACACAAGAAACAGGGATGCATTTTTTGCCACCGTATTAATAAGGTAAACTAGGCCAATAATTTGATTTCCTTTCTACTATTATGAAATTCCATCAATATAAAATGAATCTTATTTGTAATAAGTATTTACTACACATAAACTCTACTTTCCTCAAAACAAAGCAAAGGTGCTTTATGACATTTGATTTTGTTCCTGATGTATAGAAATTTCAGTGCCTGGAACCAAGGTTATGGGAAAATAATACAAAATACTTGATTGATCAAAGAACCACAAACCTCTGAAGAAGGTATTTAAGGTAGTACTACAAAACTTAAAAATTTTAAGTTGCCTAGTACAATAATTTCATTTTAAGTGGAAAAATATCAGTTGTGACAGGAACACATATTGTTTAATGAGGTAAGATTGATTACAGCCTAAACTGGAGACAATAAATCCCTTAATCATTTATTGCACTGTAATAAAGACATTCCTTTCCCTTGTTATCAACTACACCATCCCATCTAGATGACAAAAGTGACCTACTGATAATTTGCCATATTTCTCTGAAAACAAAAATTTCAGTGTAGATCCAGCTTCATTCACTCAGCTCAATAGGAATCCAGCTCCAGACCATGTTCCAAAGTGTTCCAGGTACAAATTATTTTTTGATCAAATGTTCTTCCAAGTTACTAAATTGCTATTAAGTTTACTGAACATATTTCAAAGAGGAAATGTAAAGGAATCTAACAGCATGATACTGAAACTTAACAAATAATTTATTATCTTCTGGAAAAGTATGATTATTTGTAGCCAGGAATCTCTTGTCTGAATAATTACTGTTATTTTAGTAGCAGATTTTGAGCTATAGTGTACTTTTTCTGGGGCAGGGCATTTCATTTTTATCATTCATCCTTCATGGTAATAGCCTAGTCAATTCCATCCATAAAATGGGTCAAATCCTCAGCTTTCATAACCCAAAGAGACCAATTTATAGAGTGCCCAACTACCATTTCAATAGTATTAGCATGTTTACAAAATCTTGTCATTTCAATTTTCTTATATTAAAGGGCACACATTTATTTGATATTTTCCTTATTCAATGATTGTGGAAAACAGACTACATCTGCCAGAGAGCAAACATTGTTTCTTCTTTCCAGATGTCTGCTTTTTCTCCCAGAAGTTGGAGAGCATTGGACAAGCAATAACAGATGATGAACACATGCATAACTACAAATGGACAAGCTGATTGTTTTCAAAATTGGTATAAACATTTGCTCTTGGGTTGAGATTTAGCCCATAGCAAATCTTTACATTTGCGTTATAAACTCCCAGCTAAAAAAAATGTTTATAATGGAAGTGCTGACAATGTGAAAATTCAGTTATGGCCAGGAAAGCAATTTTTTCAAAAAAATGTTGTTTTGCACTTCCATATTCACTTCCTAACCAGTGACGGAGATATCAGCCTAGCCCAAGTTTTGTTTTCTAATCCCAAGGAGAATTTGACAATGGTTTTGAAATGAGCAAAAATGTGAATTTCAGCCCTTTGCTTTTTAAACAAATAACAATTAAAACATAAAATAATATGCTGCTTCCTTACTTGATTGATTAGATGATGGTGACAATCATTGAGCTGGTGATGAATGAGATGGAAGAGAACTATTATTGCTCAACTGAGAAATTGCTTTTACATCATATTTAGAAAATAAATTGTTGCAATTGTTCAGAAATACTTTCTACTGTATGACTTTGCTTATACCAAAAACCAGTGAGGACACTGGAGAGGGGTTATTAAATAAGGGCAGAGAAATCTTTTGACTTGGTTATAGATTCTTGGTGTGGAACTAAAAGCACGAGATTTGGCATGAGAGGAACTCCAGACAGTGAAGTTAGACGTACCACCTATATCTCATTATATGTTGATAAAGATATGACCTCCTGAACATGGTCAGTAAAGACTATCTTACTGTTCGCCTAGGGAATGGAGAACAAGCAACAATCAGAAATGAAGTCAGAGAAATGTGCTATCATTGCAACTTTATGAACAAGGTCTTTTGGAAAACTGTTACTGGGTGTAAATCTTAAAAGATGACAGTAGAATATAAGGGATGGACTCTAGGACAAGGTGACAACCTCTGCAGTGACACTGGTACAAGGTGACACTGCTTATCTGGGAAATTAAAGGTGTTTTTGATGGTCCATATTCTTTTATTTTCAAGGGTATTAAAGTATTTTTATAATAAAGAGGTAAAGGTAGAAAATCCCAGCACCTATTTGATATGAATGGGCAAAGTCTGCATATGTTCACCTTCAACAAATATGCAGGGCTTTAGCAGAATCACATCCTTCTCACTTAGGGTCAGGACAAGAAGGACAAATAGTCTTTGCTATAAAGAACATCCACCAAATTTCTCTTGAAAACCATAGTGCCTGTTGAGTGGAGAAAAAATGTGAAGTTGAAAGTGGTAATTACCTTGTAGGCTACTAAGGGGCTTGCAAATTCTGTGTTTACACAATTAGGACACGCATATAAAATTTTAGAATTTGTATTTTCCCTCACTCACACACATAAATTATAGGAAAAATTTCTCATATAATGGTTATTGCATAACAACTCTTAAAGAGATGAAGAAAGAGGGCTACATTTCAAACAAAGAACACAAGTAACAGGATGCCTTGTACATGTGAGGGCAGGATGTGTGCATTTTGCATTTGTGCTTCTGTTTTCAAGCTTTAAATCATGTCAGTGGTCAACCTTCACCAGGGTTAAGAGCACTCCTTTTGAGCTTATTATTACATCTAGTGAGCTAGAGGCCCAGTGGCATTGATTCATATTTGAGCATTAATAATCCCTTTACCTTTCTAGAGTCCTGCATTTATTTCGAAAAGAATTATGTACATATCATAATATAATGAAGAAGGTATATATCTAAAAATATGAAATTCGTTTTATATTAATTAGAACAGTTAATTATTTGTGACAGATGCTTTAAAGAGAAACAAATACCTTGAATAAAATGGTACATTTTAAGTCTTGGAAAGCTAGTTTTAAAATGGCTAGTTATTTGAAATTTTTATTGCAATTTGACATTACATAAAAATGATATGTGTTTGTAAATTGAGATAAAAAGAGCTCTGATGGATAGAATAAGAACAGAATTAAAGATTAATTTTTCCCCAAATGAGTTCTTTTTGGCTTGTCCTCTTATAATTATTGCTTGGAGGAGTGGAATGGGTTCTTTGTTCATAACTTGATCCACATAAAGACAGTACTGCAGTACCACATAACATAGCTATAATAATTTGTTGTAATTGCAAAAAAATATGTGCAGAAAGCACCTAACAGCCACAGCTTTGGCGCATTCTTTTCATAATCCTTCGATCAGCACTGTAATGTGAACAGAGTTACAGTATACTTTCTAATAAGTGCCCTGCTTTTTTTCTCTTTTTAAAAAACTACTGATATCCTCATTAACTATGCTCAATTGATTGCTTTCTAAATAAGAACTAAGAGCTCTCATCTAGTCAAGTGGAAGCTAATTCAACTCTTTTACACTGTAACAATAGCAAATCTCACACATACATTCACATCCATACCCACCACACATATTATATGTGCAATGTCCTACTCTGGATCTTCTAATTTGGGTTAATGCAGTATGATAGTCACATTCCTATGGAGTTTTGTTCATTATTTTTCTTTTAATGTTTATGAAGGTGAAGACAAATATATATATTTTTTTAATTCACAGATTGAACTTGTTTTGGGAAAGTTTGTGATTATGAGACAAACTCTCAAAACCAGGAGACATACTGTTTCTCCTGGAAAAACCAGGAAGAGTAGGTGTCAGAAAATGAAAAGCAAACTAGACATCAGGAATTGCCCACTTCATGGCCTACCCTAATTGCCTTGCTTTCTTCTTTTCACGTCGAACTTGAACACATCTAACTTGGCTGGACAAACACTTAATCATTTGATTAAAGGTTATAACATGTGGTCCGAGTGTCTAGGTCATGCATTGCCCTACGGAACACAAGCACAGATCTTTGTTTCTTCTCACATCATGGACTTCTTTTTCTAGTCTCACAGATAAACACAGATGGATGATACAATGCATACATAGCTGTCATAGACAGACCTGAGAAACTACTCTCAGCATTTATAAATCCAAGTTCAGGCATTACACAACCAGAGTTTAAAATGTTACGAATAAATCATCCAGACTTAAGCTTCTTGGGAAACACAGCCCATTCTCTAAGGACACATGAGACCAGAGCTTCAGAAGATGTTGTCTCACTGTGGGGTGGCAGAAAACAGCAGTTCATAGACCACCCTGGTGCGTAGTAATCAACAAAGCAGTGGCCACTTTATAAAGGCGTCAGGCAGTCTGTAACCACAAGGCAGAGCCTCCATCTGAGACAGTCCCTGTTAATAAGTAGCTTTTAGTAAAAAGAGAAGAAAAGTGAGCTAGTTTTAGCGTGTACAGCGGGTCTCCTCTCAGTCTTCTTTTCTTTTGAGCTACTCTTGTTTCACATGGAGCAACCCCATCGAGAACTTTGTCTTGAAACACTGAGCAGGAGACAAAAGTCCTAGCGGCCATTTACCTTCTTGCCCTCACAGTGTCCCTTTCACTTTTACCATGGAGTTGCCTTTGTAAGTATCTTGCACACTCCTGCTTCCCCTGCTGAATTCTGATTCTTCAGGGTGCACCGTGCTGTGATCGCCTTGCTGTCTTTTCCTTCACAGTAGTATTTATTCAGAAAATCAATCCACATTTGCTGAAAATTGTTCTGTTTCAGTACTGTGTTTTCCTACCTGGGAGGCTCTGGACAAGCTATTTTGTCTGTTTAACATTCGGTTTCTTCATTTAGCAAGTGGCAATGATGTACTTTCATGCATTTTGCAAACAAGTGGCAAGAAGGATTCATTATTAAAAAAAAAAAAACTTTAAAATATTTTTCAGAGGGGACATGCATATGTTTACAAAGTGTAGCTTTGGCTATTTTTTCAAAGAGAAACTGAAATTTCTAAGTAATGTAATTCTTATTTTATATATAATGTATTACTCACTATGACTTCTGACAGATGAGTGTTCTTGGTCATATGTTGAAACTCCTTCAAGGAAGCTCATTAATTTGCATGATTTATATAACTTACAATATGGCAAAAAGTAGCAAACTAATTATTTGAAGAAGTAATGAAAATATTTTAGTTTCCTTATAATTTTGATTTTATATCCGCAAAAGTATTTCAGAGAGTGATCATACCTGCTGTGATAAGTATAGAGACGAAATCATGTTTTGTCAATAGGGAAAACTTGTACAAACTGGGTACACAAATAGAAAATCATAATGTTGAAGAAAGTCTAATTAATTAATTCAAGCTTTAAGATAAGATCACTGGATCCTGCTGACCCTACATGTTAATCAGTTGATTGATTAATTGGTATAATCATAATAATTATATGATACAAACGTAAGTACACTTAATGATAGTGTAGATGTAGAGTTAAAAGTTCTCTTCAATCTGCATCTCTTTCCTATTCTTGAATCAAAGGAGTTGGCTTCTTTTACTTTAAATATATCTTTTGGTTTATAGATATGAAAAACTTATGCCAAAGTTAGTTGAGGGGACTGGGGAGACAGTTCAGGGGTACAAAGTCTATGTGGCAAGTACAAGGTCCTGAGTTTGATTCCCAGAACTAACAAACAAACAAACTAATTAACTAACTAACTAACTAACTAACTAGCTAACTAACATTGAGGATCCATTTTCCTCATCCAGATGGTAATTTTTTTGTTATTTCTCAATTTATTTAATTTCTTATTTCTTCTTTGGTTTTGTTGTTTCTTTCAAAATTTTTCTTACAAGGTTAAAATTGTCCCGCCTAGGAACTATAAGCTATGCACTGTACATGCTCATGCAGTTATGCTACTCTTACCCCAAATGTGTTCACAGTGTGAAGGGCTGTTGCAGTTAAGTACCAACTGGCACACCCTCACAAAGTATGCCTATAATTTACTATCATAATAGATAGAAAAAGCTCTAGTTTCCACTGACATTATTGTTGTTTCATAAAGTGAGTGTGATCCACTTATTAAAAAATGATGACATGTGATCGAAGTATACAGTAACCATTTAAATAAAAGGTTTATAGTAGCAACAGAAATATTGCCATTAATGAGTTGCAAAATGGCTTTGAGCACACTTAGCTCACTGTTCTTGACACTTCCTGAAAAAATTCTGGAAGGCTTTTCCAATGCGATCAAATCATACAGCGGGTGACATTGCTGAGTGTCGTCCTGTAGAAAGGCAGACTTATGAAAACATCATGATATGTCTTTAGCCACCTCATTCACTGTGTGTGGCATTGTGCAACTGTGTTTTCCCTAAAGTCAAAATGAACCCAGAAAGTGAACATTTTGAATAGATTCAGGTTACCAGGGAAGCCAGGACAGCACAATGAAGGACACTCATGAAAGAGGACCCCTAGGACTGCTATGCAAGAAGCAGTTAGAGGATGGGATTAAGTAGGTTTGAGGTGAGGTGAGAGAGATTGATAACAGTATGTCTTTTACTGTAATATTATTTTAAAATTATTTTACTGTTTATTTTATGACAAATAAAGCAAATGTTCATAACCAAATACTAAAAGCATGACAAATTGTTATACGTTGTGTATAATTTTGAATGTAAACATTCACTATATTTCAATCATATCTCATGTGTGTTTAAACACTTTATAAAAGAGATTAGATTTAACATGACTTTAAATGCATACAAATGTGGGGAATTCCATTTTAGCATTTAATATTTTCCTATGCGTGTGCGCGCACACACACACACACACACACACTAAACACACAGAAGAATATATATTAGAGTACTGTCAGTTTTACCAAAACCTTCTTACTGGTCACTACCAACTTCTGGTTTGCTTTTCATTGCTGACAGAAGCACAGATTTCCACCTGGGTGACCTGAGAATAGTTCCTTACAGCACAGATACATTGATATATACAGGGACTAAAGCATGCTGTTCCCAAGTGGAGCTCTTGTACATGCCAAGTACTCTGAACTGAATGAGAAATGAAGGGTTATGGTCACAAGAAGATCTCCTTGAACTTTTTGTGCCTTCTTTTATCTTTCTTACATTTTCCCAAAGAATCATCTCAGCTACTAGACTTTCCTTGCCAAGGTGGTGCGTATGCTGGGGCTCTGTTCTGCAAAAGCCAGACCTCAAATCTTGCAGTGTCACACATGCTGAGCTTCCCCATTCTTACCAGAAGACCCTAAAGTACCCCGCATCTCGCTCTGTACCAGGAGTTGGGAACAGCACTAGACAGGCTGAAAAGATGCTGAACGAAGGGGCTTTGCTGTGTTTCCTCCTTCAGTCTGTTACCTTTAGATCATATCTTCTTTCTCCAAACCCATTCCATTTTTATGGTAGTCTATTTTTAATTATACGTAAACAAAGAATAAATTTTCCTTACATTTCTTTTCTGAAGCTTTATGTCACATAAAACTTGTATTATATATATACATATATTATATTGTATATATTACACATACATATATTATAGATATATGTTTATTTATACAGGCTCTCACTGTGCAACAGAGACTCCTAGTAATCCTCCTGTCTCAGACTCCCCAGCTCTAGGATTACAGGTCTGTACCACCATGCCAGCATGGAGCCAGCATGGAGCTCCCATGTTCCAGGGCTTACATGGCATGCAATACCAGGGATTGAACTCAGGACCTTGACCTCATTCTGCTAGGCAGGCCTTTATTTTGCCAAGTTATTTTACCAGCCCGAGTAAATAAAGTATTATATTGTGTTCTCTTGCTAATCTAACTTTTGTTATGGTGGTATTGGTCACAGACTTAGAAATGGGTGAGGATTCTTCCCATTAGTATTACTTTCTTCCACAGCTAGGAATGTCTACAGCCTATTGTCCAGAAAAATGCCAGGAAAGAAATCACCTGATTGATGATTAGTGTTTAACTCTGTCTTAGTGCGTGACTGAACTGGTATGAAGTCTGTTTAGTGACTGCCAAATACAGTCCTATCCTCTGCTGAGTCTAAGTTCAAAACCTGGTCCATGATGGCTTCAACGAAATATCATTTAATAATGGAAAATTTTTATTTCTAATTTTCTATGTGTACAAGGGACAATAAAAGTATAAAGTAAATGCTTAACGTTTATTACAGTAAAAGACCTAGTCCTTGATCCATCTCAGAATGCTCCCTCTTGCTTAGATCTCATCATTCTTGCTATCTTCTGATGCAATTTTGGAATTCACCTTTCATGAGTGTCTTTATCCAGTGTGATCTGTAAGTCACATATGAATGACATGGCCATGTGCCACCTCACAGAAGGGCAAGCCTGTAGAGGCTTTAGGGTGGGTCCTGAGCTATCTAGTCGCCAGATCTAGCTTCATGTAACTCTTGGCTTTTCCCCAGAATTCAAAATCACCATGAAAGGCCATGAACATGATTTGAATTGATTTAGGATATTCAGCTGTACAGCTAAATACACAAATGAGAGCTTCTAGGACTTCATAAAGGAATAAGAATGATGGATTAGAAGGGCTTGAAGAGAGGGAATATACCTGCAGGGATATTACTGGCAATATGCTTTCATTGCAATGAACTTTAAAAGTAAATATTCACTGTAGTTTTCGATCATGCCTCCTATTCATAGTCTTTTATGTATTTACTGCATAATATCTATTTTCACAAATGATTATTTTGTCATCTACATATATTGCTTATAATCTTTTATGTGTCCTTTGCTTCCTTATATATTTACAAAGAAATATATAAACTATAGACACTTCATTTCCTTTTTCTCCCTCAATGCATTATACCAATTACTAGAAAAATTTTAAGCATAATCTTCTCTTCTTCATCACCATCCTTAAATTCTGTAAAAGAATTTTCATTGCCTTTGTATAAATTTTAACCTTTTGTCAGTATTAAATAAACTGTAATAGCTAGTTAATCTGTTAGCAAGATGTTTACACTTTCTATGAAAAGAACTGAACTTAATCAGACAACATAGATGCTAATAAGACCAATGCTGGGTGCACCTTCATGGGTTTACTGCATCTGCTTTACCTTGTGCATCACCCATCTCCAAAGTCTTTGATTCACTCAACCCAGACACCTTACTTTCTCTAAAACGACCCTTCATTTCAGGGCTGGACCAGGGCCAAGGTGTGTTCTCCAGCTCACTGCCAACATCAGGTATCTTTAAGCCTCCCCAGTGAAGCTGTATCAACCACTGCACTGTAGAATGCTCATTGTCCTTCTCACACCTTGGGCTGCTGTAGCACATGGAGTCACAGATTGGCCACTGGGCCAGGAAGTGTACTTCTCACTTGTGTAGTCCTCTCAGGGAACACACATCTTCTCAGCTTGGGGAAAGATGCTGGGAGTCCACTCACTACAGGAAGGAAGTCCTGCTCTTTCCCCACATATCACCAAGGATAAAGAAGCGAGGTCCATGGCTCCCACACTGAACTGCAAGCCAGAGTTACCAGAGGACTCAGTCATCACTTTTATAGATGTTTGAGGAAGGTAGCAAATCTTCTGCACTTCATCCCAGGTACAGTGAATCATTATCTGGATTGATCCAGGAATTGGCTTCTACTACCTATTTTTATCAGAGCCAATATTTGGAATTTTTAAAGGAATTGATTATGAGATCCCTCCCAACATATTTCCTTGGTCTCTAATCACACATTTGTTTATTCCTCCTCGTCCTTCTCTTCTTCTCTTCCTCTCCCTCT
>PVJA010005298.1:38454-80074 GCA_004027025.1 Myocastor coypus | reverse complement strand
TTTTTTTTTTTTTTTTTTTTTTTTGAGACAGGGTCTCACTGTGCAGTTCAGGCTGGCTTTGAGCTCACTTTTGTAGCCCAGGCTGGTCTCGAACTCACAACGATCCTCCTGCCTCAGCCTCCCAAGTGCTGGGATTACAGGCGTGAGCCACCACGCCCGGCCTGAATGTAATATAGACAGAGAGACAGACTAGAGCTGTTGCTCTCTGCTGCCCTGTTTAGTTGGCTGTCACTGCCACCATTTTGTTGCTGTTCCGCTGCCACGAACTGGATGCTCTCTGCTCTGTTCCACTCAGCCTTGGGCCAGCCTAATATGGACTGAAACCTCCACAAACTGTGAGCTAATAAACCTTTCCTTCCTTCATTTTGAGTGTGGGTATTTGTCCCAGCAACGAGCAAAAAGTAACAAAGACACCCAGGTTTTCTATCTCAGAGACTGTACCCTTCTCAATCTCCCAAAGCCAA
This sequence comes from Myocastor coypus, assembly GCA_004027025.1. Classification (NCBI taxonomy): domain Eukaryota; kingdom Metazoa; phylum Chordata; class Mammalia; order Rodentia; family Myocastoridae; genus Myocastor; species Myocastor coypus. Next base: position 79,610 of record PVJA010005298.1, on the reverse strand, counting down.
CCAGCCAATCAGGTGAGCCAGTGCCTGCTGAAGTACCTCTTACTCCTCTCGCTTGCTGCAGCCCAACCATTCTGCCCACTCTCCCTAGTGATGGTCCTTACTTTCCTCTTCCCCCACCCCCTCCATCAGGAGCTCCACAGTATATTTCGGGTTCTGTAGATCATGAGGTCTCCATCAGGACTACCCAGTTCTGTGGGTTTTTTTGTTTGTTTGTTTGTTTGTTTTTTGTCTCTTTGAAACAGGGTCTCGCTATGCAGCTTAGGCTGGCCTTGAGCTCACTTTGGTAGTCCAGGCCGGTCTCGAACTTGCACCGATCCTCCTGCCTCAGCCTCCTGAGTGCTGGGATTACAGGCATGTGCCACCAGGCCCGGCAGGACTACCCAGTTCTGATGCTTCGGAGGCAGCCACAGTAGGGTGTAAAAAAAAGGTGGGCCTGGTCAGGTTCCTATAAACCTTTGTTTAAAAAAAGCAAAACAAAACTGTAGGCTGAAACCGTGGAACTCCTAAATTAAGCCATTCAATTTAAACCCAGCTCCAGTCCTTTCTCCTATGCAACTTATTTAACGGCCATGCAAAGTCACGGGAGCCTCTCCTTGCTATGAACTCAATGAATTTAGCATAAGCCAATTAATAATGTCCATCTCCTATTTTCTGGCATCTCCCACACTATAGTAAAACAAGCTAAACTCTTGCTGTCACTGCTTTAGTCTCCAAGGACTCATTTGTTATTTTTATATTAATGACATAGGCCTGGACAATGGCCAAAGTTTAACTCCACGATTTCACTCTTCATTGCCACAAATCAGTAAATCTAAAGTTAGGGACAATATGTTACCTGCTTCTATATTACTCAAGAAACCTAACAAAATACCTTGTATCCAAGAGTGACAACAAATCTCATACTTGTAGACAACTGAAACTTACTTGCAAATTTTTGAAGCAGGTAGGCCAGTGGCCACACCATAGTAATTAAAAGAGACAGGAGCAGTAGCTTTCAATGGGTTCCTATGAAACCAGTGGGTCATTTTTCCCAGATGTCTCCTGTATAGAAGAAATATGTAACATTAAAGACAAAATATTTAATAACTAATGAGCGTAGTATAAAAGTAATTATTTTTCAATTGAGAGTTTACTAGAGAATATGAGACAGGGACCACTAGTGGGACTGTGGTAGGACCAAGGACAAAAGGGGGGGAAGGCAAAAGAAACTTCGAGAGGTAGTCATCTATCACCCTAGATAGCACAGCATTTTTCAACAGACCCATTGTAAGATCTTGATATCACTGCAAAAGTACAAGGTTTACATGAAGCCAGAAGTGGTTACTAAGGAGGGGAAAAGCCTAGATCAGCCCCTTCGCTTCCCTTGTTCTCAGTTAACTCAAAGGTCTCAGAACTGAGCACGCATTATTGGGTCCCCATTAGCTTTGCTGTACACCAGGCTGTTGACCTTTGGGGCATGGTAACAGTTGCCAGGGTTACTTCCCAGGGACCTGAGGCTGCTTTCGCTGAGAACACTTATTCTTCAAGGCCCACAGAAGTCTGACTGGTGACTAAAATGGGATAAAGGACTGGCCTCTGTCTTCATACTGTGTCCGCCTCTTCCTCACACTCTACCTGTCTCTGCCTGTGGACAGATGGATTCACCATTTAAAAATGTTTTGCTCAAAACTATGAGACAGGTTTAATCTGCCTACTGCCTAGTGGAGCTGGTGTGCATTTCTTCTGTCTTAACCTGTGCTTTGCAGAAACTTGAGCACTGCAAGTCCCTCGGCTCCATCGTGAGGCCAGGACATTTATGCAGGATGAGGACATCTGCTGAGTAACTTGGTAGTTCCAGAATGAAGCTGACTGCCAAGTTCAAAGCTAAGATATTTTGTACAGGAAAAATGTATCAGGTATAAAATATTTAACTGAGTCTAAACAAGCTGAGTATGACTACACAGTGAGGAAACTTTATTAAGAAAAACAAAAGGAAACAACTTTCCTCAGACAGGAGCTTTCCTTCCCTCAATAAATATGTTCTGCTCATTAAAAAATAAAAAAGAAAGAAACAACTTTCAGAACTGCTGAGTGTGACTGGGTTTTAGCCCACAACAACAAATAAACTAAACCCTGTTGCTGTCCTGTGAGCAGCAACTTAGACACTCAACCAAGTCACAGAGACCTCTCTGGGCTCTGAACTCAATGAATTTAATGGCCAGCCAACTAATAATGTCCATCTTCTACTTGAAGGCATCTCTTACCCTGCTGTAAAATAAGCTTCAGTCTCTAAGGACTAACACTCCAAACCCCTGCATTTCTTCCCCCATAAAGCCTGGTGGTACTAACCCCACCATCCTGCAGCATCCACTTTATATGTAAACTTATATACAAAAGATAAATACACTAATAAAATACTTTACCCCTACAAATCAAGGTTGTTTTAACTGGTGGTCTGTTTATAGTAGTCTATATTTAGATCAGGGAGATTGTGTAAACAAACGAACAAAAAACAGCATGTAGAAAGCTGCCCAAACATTTACTTTACTTGCATAAAAATCACCTGAGATTTAGCGGCAATCTTGCTAACAGGAAAGTTCTAGTTCACAGTGTGTTGGAGGAACCTGAGCTGCTCACCCAATTTTTGAGGTGGGAAAGCTCTAGCTCACAGCTTCAGGTGAGGGGGCAGAGCTGGCTGTCATGAAATTCTCCGAAGAGACTCAAATGGTGACCCTCATTTAATAAATGACCCTCATTCACTAAAGCTACCGAGATAAAAACTTTCAGTTAATTCTATTTCCCTGTACTACAGACACCACTGGACTGATTCTAGCAAGTATTCCATGGTAAAGGCATTTTCCACCCCCCACACACACACACACGCACAAAAAAAAAAAAAAAAAAAGCAAAACAAAAAACATTGAAAGCTATGAGCTACGAAATAAGAATCTCAGTAGCAGTGGCCTCCCAGCTGCTTGCGACATGGTCTATCAGTACAAAGGCATGGGGCTGTCTGTGGACACCATGATTTGTGGCTGGGATAAGAGAGGCCCTGCCCTCTATTATGTGGTCAATGAAGGGAACAAGATCTCTGGGGCCGTCTTCTCCGTGGGTTCCGGCTATGTACGCTTATGGGGTCATGGATCAATGGATGGAGGCTACTCCTATGTCCCGGAAGTGAAGGAAGCCTATGACCCGGCCTGTCGAGCCATCTACTGGGCCACCTAAGAGATGCCTATTCAGGAGGTTGGCTCAATCTCTACCATGTGTGGCAGGATGGCTGGATCCAGGTCTCCAGTGACAATGTGGTCCATCTGCATGACAAGTACAGTGGATCTGTCCCCTGAAGAAGGGTGGATGTGGCTGCTGCATTTCTTGGGGTGACTGTCATCGGTCACAACATCTTATAACGAAGAAACCTCAGATGCAGCAATACCTTTTTTTGGTCTTTTTGAGACAGGGTCTCGCTATGCAGTTCTGGCTGGCCTTGGGCTCAATTTTGTGGCCCAGGCTGGTCTCGAACTCCCACCTATCCTCCTGCTTCAGCCTCCCGAGTGCTGGGATTACAGGTGTGCGCCACCACGCCCAGCTGTAGCAGTACCTTTTTAAAGCCCTAAAACATTAAGCCGGGCGTGGTGGCTCACGCCTGTAATCCCAGCACTTGGGAGGCTGAGGCAGGAGGATCAGTGCGAGTTCAAGACCAGCCTGGGCTACAGAAGTGAGCTCAAGGCCAGCCTGAGCTGCATAGTGAGACCCTGTCTCAAAAAGGCAAAAAAAAAAAAAAAAAAAGCCCTAAAACATTGACCTCTACACGTTAAGGAGCTGCTGCAGAGGTTACTATTTTGTTCCACTTTCTCGGATGTTAACCTTACACTACTATCTGAAGAAAAAGAAAACCTACATATGATCAATAATCTCGATCCTAAAAATGAAAACATTTGAAAAGCTAAATGAAATGCTAAGTTGAAAAGGCCACGTCTTTTGCCCACAAGCCGTGCATAACCCGTAGGTAGCGAGTGTCAGGATCCTGGAAGGTCAAGCCCATTAAATACCATCAGTTTCCTGGAAGTAACAGAACGGATTCTGACAAGGTTTCTCAGGGGGAAGCCATTGCACAAGGCCATCGGTGGCGTCATTAGGAACAAGGCTGTTCTAATGGGACTCATACACTGCTTGCTATTCATTCCTGAAAACACTCTTCTGAGAAGCAGCACGTATTTCATGGACAGAGAAGCGCCTTGTCCTCTATGAAAACCTGGGGAAGTTCATTTACGACTCAAAAGGTTTTTCAGAAAACACCGTCGCAACACCTTCCAAATAAACCTGCTTTGCCGGAAAGCCTAAGCGGAAACAGCTCCGCCGAGTTCTCGAGGGCAGCGCCGGGGCGCCGCTCCACTACGTGAGGCAAGTTTTCCCGCGGCCGTGTCCTCTGGGCGCCGCCTCCCCGCCTGGCCCCCGAACGGTGGGCGACCCCCAAGCGCAGGAGTGGAGGTCCCCGAGGCCACCTGCTCTCCCCCAGACCGAACTTACCTCAACAGGCCGTCAGCCCCGAGCGCACTTTTCGTTCACGCAGCACCTCCCGGGGCGACGCCGGGCGCATTCTGCGCACGCGCGGACTCTCGGGCAGGCAACGCGAGGGATAGCCGGTCTATCGACCCGCGAGGGGTGAGCAGACGACGGCCGAACGCAGCTCTATTTAGTTTAGGTTATCGGAACTATAGCAGCCATGCAGACGTGGAGCAAAAGTGCTCGGCAAATCTAGTTGTCAGTAATATTGACTTGTGGCACCAATAGGAAATTTCTATCTTTCGTTTATTTCAGGGCATCAGAAACCGACTTTTTTATAGCAGCATCCAGGAGTCTATGGAGACTAGAGTAAGAAAGTGGGCGACCGCTGCTTGGAATATAAGGATCAACAGGGAAGGGAGAGCATTGGTAAAGGCACAGCCTCTTACACACTTACCGGGCCCCGCAGAGTCAGCGCGGCACTTCTGCGGAACGAAGGGCAAAATCGCGGTCCACAAGGGAGAAAAACAGGGAGTGGACGAGCCGAGAGCAATTTACTGGAGTGGCCGGAAGCCAGTGTCAAGCCGCGGATCACGTGGTGGGCGCCGTGACAGTTACCGAGGCAGCAGGAAGCGAGGCAAAGGCCGACTGCGGGGGGGGGGGGGGTCACGTTTTGACGCCATGCTAGCTAACGAGGCGGAAGGACGTCGGGCCGACGCCGGGCACGTGACTGCCGCCGGGCCAGCTGTCGGGGCGGCGGTGCGCTCAGAAGCGTCATCGCCCTCGGAACGCCCAGTCCAGCGGTCCTTCGTCGCATCTGCTTCCCGGCCCTCCCACCGAAGCTTGGGTGGCGTCCCCAGAGAGGCCGGGCAGGGAGGCCACGCCACAGCAAGGCGGCTGGGCGGCGCGGGGCGGCCTCGCCCTAGGCGGGGCGGGGCCTGGGGGCGGCCGCTTCGGAGCCTCAAAGTTTGGCTGTGGCGGCAAATGGGCTTGGGCGGCTCCTGGGCGGGCGGCGGCGGCCGTGACGGTTGCTCCTGGCCCCTTTAATGTCGGGGCCCGGCCCGGGGAGGATGGCGCCCTAGAGCCCGGGCTCGCTGGGGCTGGGCGGCGGGGCCAGGGCGGGCGCCGACCATGTCGGAGGGGACCCGCAGCCTGCTGCAGCGCTGGGGCGCCAGCTTCAGGAGAGGCGCCGACTTCGACTCTTGGGGCCAGCTGGTGGAGGCGATAGACGAGTATCAGATGTGAGTGCAGCCCAGCCTCCCTCCTCCCTCGTCAGGTCTCACGGGGTGGGGACCGGCTCCGAGCCTGGCCGCGGATGCGGGCGCTAGGGGCCGACGGGGAGGTCCATTCAACAGGTGGCCGCTCGCCGGAGCCTGCCCGCGTCCCGCGGCGCCGCGCTCCGTGGTCTCGTTCCTTCTTTCCTCTGCCTCCCTGGGGTTGCAGCTCGTCGACCTCTTAGGGTCGCTGCGGAATACTTTGTGTTCCCCGCCCACGTCCTGGGGGACGAGTGGCTTCGCTGTGCCTGCTCCCTCCGTGTAGAGGAGGGAGAATCGAGGAGTTCCGGGACGGGGGGCGTCCGAGGGTTGCGGGGGCCCAGGATGCTCGGCCTACCAAAGCCCACCGGCAGGCTGTGTGTGGCTCGCCCCTTTCTGGGGAGCGTGCTTGCACAATTCCTCTGCGATTTCGTTTCGGTTTCTGGGACTGTTATTTGCTAGGCAGGGTCCCACCCACCCCCTCACCCTGCTGCTCTGGGTGGAGTCGCGCAGGATGTGAAAGAAGAGAGCAAAATGTGAATTAATAGGCCGCGCACGGGAGCCGCCCCGCCCTCCTGGGGCTCCTTCTTCTTTCCTGTCCACAATGTGTAGCCTCAGGGTACTGTTCTAGTTTCCTTTATCAACCGAAGTCTAGTTTTTTTTCTGGCTTCCCTTCAAAAACTTCAGGTTCGGTTTTAAAATTAAAAGATATAATTTGCGTACAAATAAAAATCTTGCCTAGTTTCCTGTACATGTTGCTGAATTCGAGTACTGCCTGCGAAAATGCTTTTGTTTGCACACTGTTGCTATTAATTACTTCTTGGTTTAAAAAGTAGGATGGTGTTTGAGGTCTCTCTTAGAGTTTGAAATCCTGTGTGGGTAAAATCTGCCTTCCACTCCAGGATTTCTGGGAAGAACACCAGATCCGTCCTTGGAAAATCAAAACTGCGTCTTCCTCCCTGTGGTGATTTGTTTGTATTTGATCATTAATTTAGGTGTGCTTTACCCCATTGTCTTGCCTTTGAGTTGCTGGTGTTTTCAAAATGTTTGGGAACAGTTATGCTCTGGGTCACTTCTCTGTGCCTAGCAACTACTGCCATGTGTTGTGCACTTCCACGTGATTTCATTTGAGAAGATAATTACTCATTTTACAAAATGAGGACGTCGAAGCCCTCATTAAATGTGATACTAAGGGTCTCAAAATGATAGCACTGAAATCTGGCATTTATTTTCCCTCCAAATCCTATCCTCTGGCCTAATTTGTAAGTGCTTAGGGTGCTGTATTTGATAAAGTATCAATAGAGTATTCTGTAAAGAAAAAGTTTCAAGATTCCTCCACAAAAGAAGAATCTTTCACATCTTATAGCCAATTAGACAGCACCCTCGTATCCTCATTGCGTGTGTTAATGAAAACCGCCTCAAATACAAGGGACCTCTTGCTAGGATGTGGGACCCAGCAGCTGTCAGTGGCCTTCTAGTGGAGAGTGAAGCATACCGTGTCTAATGGAAATTTGAGTGTGCAGGCTGCTTAGTTGAACTTTCTGGAAGTATCTGAAGGAGAGTAATGGCACACACCTGAATCCATTGTTAGGTCCCAGTGCTAACCTTTGAATGTCATGATTCAGAGTGGTTCCCTGATTATTATAGAGTAGTGCTAAATTTCAATAGAAATGTGTACTGATTGGCTTCACTTTTTAAATTTAATTTTATTTATTTTTTTGGGGGGGCTTCACTTTTGTAAACATACTGCCTACACATGCATGAGGTTGAGTAAAGTTTTCTAATATTCTGGGAAATGTTTTTTTTTGTTTGTTTGTTTTTTTGTCTTTTTGAGACAGGGTCTCGCTATGCAGTTGAGGCTGGCCTTGAGCTCACTTTCGTAGCCCAGGCTGGTCTTGAACTCGCACCAATCCTCCTGCCTCAGCCTCCCGAGTGCTGGGATTACAGGCATGAGCCAACACGCCCGGCTTTTTTTTAAAGGCTTTTTTTTTTTTTGATATTCTGGGAAATGAAGGCAAATTGCTATGCTGTTTGAAAGGACTGCTGGGGCCCAGGGAGATAGCTCAATGGCATAAGCGCCTGCCTAGCAAGCTCAAGGTCTTCAGTTTAATTCCGGCTCCAAAAGAAAAAAGGACTGTTGCAGGGGAAGGCTGTAGCCAGGCCAGACTAGGCGCAGTTGCTGAGAGGGGTTTGCAGGGACTGGATGTGGAGGGTGAACCAAGAGGGCCTTTCTGAGGTGGCACTTCAACTGAGAGGGTGTAGCAGTTCTGCTGGTGACATCTCAGCCTGTGCTGGCAGGCAGAAGGACTGCATAGCTACCCTGGGCAAGTGAGGACTGGGGACAGGAAAGTAAAACCCAATTTCTGCCTTCCAAGCACTTAAGTTTAATGAAACATTTCAAACTAGCCCAATTGTAGTACCTGAAGTCTGAAAACAATAATGTTGCATACTCGTTTTCTGAAGCCTTGCTCCTGTCTTGGGGCTTTTGTATTTTTTCTGGAACATTCTGCCCTTGATGATCTGCTTGAGCCACTTGGTCATCTCCTTCAGGTCTGTGTCCCAATACCGTTTTTTTTCAGGGAGCCCCACACCCAGCCACACCTTACAATGGCCACACCCACTGTCCATCCCGCTTCCTCTGGCACAGTCGGGCACTCCTATTCCAAGCTGCTTCGTTTGCTCACTACCGTGTCTGACAACCTGAGACACCTGCCGTGTGCTCTCCCCTCTGCTAGAGTGTACGCTCTCAGAGCACAGGGTGGTAGGGCACCCATCCCGTCTTCTGCTTTGCAGAGCAGTGCAGGCTCTTAGGGCATGGTGGTGTCCTTACGTGTTATGACATCATCATATTTAATGTGACTGTATGAATTCAGACCTGTGCTGTGGAAGCATGAAGGAGCTGATGCCAAAATGCTGTTGGAACATTTAAAGAGATTATGTCAGTGAAATTGTTACCCAGAATGCACATTTACAAAGTTTCCCCATGTGGCCAGCCCCCTGTGCAGCTTCCTTACTTGCCTTGCTGTGGGAGTGCAGCGGGACGGCACTCTGGCATTTTGCCCAATGGATCCTGACATATTTCTTTAGCACATGGCTGCTCAATAAATCCCTGTTGAATGCACAGGTGACTTCGAAGAAGGCAGCATGTATGTGTGTGTGTGTGTGTGTGTGTGTGTGTGTGTGCTTGTGTGTGTGTGCGTGCATGTGTGCAGACATCTTTCTGGTGCAGTGTGCTGGCTCAGTGGGGTCCCTGGAGTGGAGCTGGTCTGCAACAAGATAAACACATGGAGCCAAACTTTTTGAAACATCGTAGCAACTTGGCATGATATCTTCTAAATTGTATCTTCAAACTGTATTATCCTGAAGTAGTGAAGAACATTGGGAGAAAAATGGGTTCTTTGCTACAAGGTCTGAGAAATGTTGAGTTCTGTGTCTTTGTGGGTCTCCAACAGTGACTGTGCACCTGCTTAAAATGTCAAACTGTCCACTGTGAGTTGGGTGGGGTGGCACACACTGGGGATCCTAGCACTCACAGGCTAAGGCAGAAGAAGCCCTATGAGTGTGAAGGTAGCCAGGGCTACATGGTGAATTCATGCCAGGCTGGACTGCACAGGGAGACCTCCCCCAAAGAAACCCCACCAAAAGACCCCATACCTCCCTCTTAAGCACAGTCCCCTTTGTTTGTAGGAATCTTTGTGGGGTCAGAGGGGTCTCCTGATAGCCAGGTCAGGTAAATTTTCATTCAGTAGATAACTCAGGTTTCACTTTGTCCTGAAATGGTACAATCCTTTGGGGATTTAGAAATATTACTATTATTATTACTATTTTACCAAGGTGCAATGTTTGTTTAATTCTATCAAGGTATGATTTAATATGACATTCCTCCACTTTACATGCATAATTTAATGCTTCTTTTTAAAGTTAACTTATCTAGTCATACAGCATCAGCCTTAATCAAGTTTCAGAACGTTTCTATCATACTAATATAACACCAGCTGTACCCGTTTGTGGCCACTCCTTAGCTCCCTGTAGCCCAGATAGCCACCAAGCTATATTGTGTGTAGTTTGAACTTCAGGACACTGGGTGTAACGTGAATTGCATAGTACGTGATCTTTTTCATCTGGCCCTTTGCAGTTAGCCTGATGTTTTAAGGTTCATCTGTGTTACAGCCTGTGTCAGCACTTTTACCCTTTTTCCATTGCTGAGTACTATTACTTTTTATGGAGAGGGCACATTTGCTGTGTTCATGATGTCAGACACCTGGAGTTCTGACTATATCAGTGATGCTACCCTGAGCATTGACACCAAGGTCTTTATGTCTCTTGGTAGGTATTGTAAGTGGAACTGCTGGATCATATATTAAACCGGGGATCAAACTCAGGACCTTGTACTTGCCAGGCAGGAACTGTGCCTCTCAGCTATCTCCCCAGCCCCAATATTATCAATTTTTTTAAACTGTCAAATTTTCCAAATTTGGGTGTACCCGTTCTGTTTCTACCAGCTGTGTGTGAGGGCCCCAGTCTTGAGGTGGCTGACACATGTGTCATTTTGATCATGAGGACTCTAAGTCAGTTCATGGCACGCCTTGCTGTAGCTTTAATTTACATTTCTCGGGTGACCAATGACACAGAATATCTTTTTCTGGTGGTACCAGGGAATGGAGCTTAAGAACTTAGGCTTTCTAAGCAAGTACTGTGCTGCTGAGTGGTGTTCCCAGCCACAGATTATCTTCCCATGTGCAGAAGGAACCCTGTAAGCCCTATTTGTGAAACATCTTCATATCTTCTGCATACTTTAATTGGATTGTCTTTCACCTACTGAGTTGTGAGGGTTTCTTTATATATTCTAAATGGGGATCTTTTATTTTTTGCAACCTCCTTCCTAGTCATTGTCATTGTCTAATTTTATTTACTTGTTTATTTGTTTGTTTGTTTTTCTGAGACAGGGTCTCCCTCTTCAGTTCAGGCTGGTCTGGAGCTCACGACAGTCCTTCTGCCTCAGCCTTCCCAGCGCTGGGATTCCAAGCATGCGCCACCATGCGTGGCTCGGGGCAGCACTGTGGCTGAGCCCAGGCATGGTGGCACACACCTATACTCCCAGCGCTGTGCTGGTTGAAAACAGGAGGCTCACTAAGGAGCAGGGGCTGCCTAGTGAGGAGGCCCTGTACCAAATCCACAAATTAAAAAAAAAAAAGGCCAATTCCATGTATTTTAGTGTATTCACCATACGTGCAGCCACGGTCACTTCCCACTCCAAGCATTCCGTCACCCTCAAAGGAAGTGCATGCCTAGCTCACTCGCCCCAGTTCCCCCTGGGCAACCCCTGCTGTGCTGCCTGTGTTCGGGCGACCCATTCTGGAAGCTTCGTGTAAGTGGAGTCGCCTGTGGTCTTTCGTATCTGGCTTCTTCGCATTGTGGTGTGTTGCCTGAATTTCATCCTCTTTGTGATTGTACGGCCCCACTGAAGGGACATAGCACATTTCGTGTACCATTTATTGAGTGGAGAACATTTTAGTTGTTCCCACTTTCTCGCTGTTACAAATAATGCTGATGTAAGCATATGTATACAGATTTTTTTTTTGTCTGAATTTGTGTTTTCAGGTCTTTGGAGTTACATACTTAAGGCTTTGATTTCACAGTCCATTGTAGCACTTTATATTTCCATCAGCAGCGTATCAGGGTTCTGTCTTTGTTGTTTTTCATTGCTGGGACTAAAAATGCCTCTTGCACAAAATTAGGGAAGGAAAGGCTTATTTACTTAGCTCTCACTTGGAGTTTCAGTCTGTAATCAGCTGGCTCCAAGGCAGGGTGGCAGGGCCCGGGGGCACTAGTCCAAGGTGGCAGGAGCGGGCAAGAGCGAATCTGGGGAGAACCAGCCTCAATTTGTGCCTTAGGTTGTAAGCCGGCGTCCTGCCTGCGTGGGTGTGGCGCGCACAGTCTCCTTGCCCTCCGCCTTGCACAGGATGAGGATGTTTACAGAGTGAGGTCCCTGGGCCCCATGCTGAGTTAGTTAAGTTTCTAAACTTCTTCAATTGACACAGTAGAGGTAAGGGCAGGTCTTCTACACCGTGGGATATAAAACCCTGACTTACGGACTAATTGGCAGGACTTCTCCAGTTGACGCAGTGTACCAACCGTAACAGTTGACAATTTTTTTCATTCTCACCAAGATTTCTTATTTTCTCCCTCTGTTTTAGCTTTAAAATTATATCTATCTTGTGGATCAGAAGTGGTATCTCATAGTTTTGATACACATTTCTCAAATGACTAGTCAGCATTTGCAAAGAAAAAATTAATACAGGACACATAATTTGTAGGATTTTATAACATCAAAGCAAATAGCCAAATACAGAAGAGTGAAGGATATCTGTCCGCACACTAGTGACCCAGAGAATCTAGCTGAGTGCCCAGATCCCATGGCAGTGCCCTGGAGCCCATGCCAGTGTCCTCCACGAGTCCAGCTAGAGGTCTAGGGCTCACAACCACATGTTTCTTGCAAGTCTGTACCAAGGATCTGCACTGGGAAGGCCCAAAGGTCAGTGGAGGAAGCCAGAAAGTTGATGTCAGCAGGATGAAGGATCTGAGCCAGCAGGCTGCAGTATCTGCACTGGAGCTGGGAAGCAATGTGCTAGGACCAGAGCTCCCCTCAGAACAACTGTGGCCATCCTCAGTGACAGTGAGGACTCAGGCTCTCCCCATGAGAGTGGGAAAGCCAGTGTGACTGGCTTCTCCGGGAGAATCCACAGTGCCATCTTCCCCTCCAGAGCCAGGAAGCGATACTTGAAGTAAAGGCCAGAGCTCCCCAAGGTGAGCCACAGCCACCCTCAATGACAGCGAGGTCCTGAGCTCTGGTGATGAAAACTGCTGAATTCAGTCAGGAGAACCGGAGGTGCTTTCTTGTGGAGAATGAGTAGCACTCCTCCTCCTCCCTCTCCTCTCCTCCAGTTCTCCTTTTATGCTGCTGGCAACAACAGCCCTCTGCCGGGCCTCCCACGCCCTGCGCCACCCTATACCATGCTGGCTCATTTCAGCTGGGGACCACAGGCTGCCCACAAGTTGTTAATGCATCACAACTTAGGATGTTGAGTGTCTTCTCGTGTTTATTGGACATTCCATACATCTTTAGAGAAATGTTTATTCAGATTTTTGTCAGAATTGGCTACTTGTTGATTAACTGTGAGAGTATTTGTATCAATTGTTTGTAAGAATCCTTTGGTTTTTGTTGTCTGGCTCTACACCAATGAGCTTGGATTTATAACATATATCGATGCTTTAAGACTCATCTGAGCCAGATGTGGTGTGCACGCCTGTGATCCCAGCACTCAGGAGGTTCGCTGTAAGTTCAAGGCCAGCCTGAACTGCAAAGTGTGCCCCTGTGTAAAAAAGAAAAGGAAAAACTGAGCAAGGTAGAACTGCTGTGAGGCTTACCTGCTATTTTTAAGTCTGATGACAATTGGCACAGTGCACACCTGTTTCTGCTCAGTGGGGAGCATTCCAATTTTTCAGGAAAGAAAGTTTACAGAAGTGTATTTTGATAAGAGTATCATCACTTCGTCATGGCTGCCATTTGGGTTTGAACTAATAAAAAAACTAATGATAGATGGGTAAAATTCTCCTGATTGATACAAATGTGGTCTGTTACTGGTGCTCCCTGGAAACACTGAAGCAGCATCCCAACAGTGCTTGGTGGCCAATTGTGCATGCCTGGGAGAGGTGGGATGGATGCCCTGTGGGTTCCCTCAGCTCTCAGCTGCTGTCTTGCCTATCTGGAGCTGAAGTCTGTCCTAGTGAACTGCTCTGAAAGCACTGTATCTTATTTTTCTTATGGTGGTGTGAAGAGTTGGATTCTAATGATGGTGTTGATTAACACTTTGAAAACAGAATAAAGCTATCTTTAGAAGATTTAAGTTTTATACCTTGTTGCAGTTGACATAGTTTGATTTCTTTCAATTCTAAAGAATGTTTTCTCCTTACAGATTAGCAAGACATCTACAAAAAGAGGCCCAAGCGCAGCACAATAATTCTGAGTTCACAGAAGAACAAAAGGTACCACAAAATAATCTCTAGATATAGCCAGTTCCATAACAGAACAAACAAAAACTAACCATTCTGGTTATGCTCAGCCTAACAGAAGGGCCCCTTTGGCACTTCCGTGTGTCTTATCGCTTAATGAATTTCTTTGCTCAGCCATGAAGGCTTTGCTTAACTCTTTGAAGACCATCACTTGGGGTTTGGGGGGTGCCCAGAGTGGGAGCTACCTGGAGGCTCTTGGGAAGCAGTGCTGTGTACGGCATCCCCTCCTCAGCATTGTCTTTGAGCTTTCATAACTCATATCTACTTCCTATCAAAACCAATCAGCAAACCCCCACAAACAAACCTATAAAATCCCCCCAAATAAGTGACTCCAAGTGGGAATTTGGCCTACAGATCCATCAGCAAGACCAGTGTACAAAGTTGCAAATTGTTTCAGAGGTGGTGTTTGGGTGTCAGGTTGAGTCCCTGAACTCTTAGAGACCGTGGGAAACAGGTAAAAGGGAGAAGCGTTTCTCCTATCCATTGAAAAGAAAGGTTGGTGAAGTATTGTTTGGACAATTAAATGCCCACATCTTGTCCTCTGAGTAACTAATTTAAAGAGGGCAACTTTCCCATCGTTTTCTTTTGTCTCTTTTAAAAAAGAAGTGAGAGGGAGCCTGAGGAAGCAATGTCCACTTTATCATGGCTCCACTGGCTCCAAGTGTCAGCTTTTCATCTGGTACACAGTGACGACAATTTGTCGTGCCCATAGACATCGCTCAGTGACTTTGAGCTAACAGAAGTTTGGGAAGAGGAAACCTCCAAAAATTAGAATTAGCTCTATTTCTTGCCCGAAGTCATATTTACATTTTTATTTACTTTTTAAATTTATTTATTTTTTCCTGTTTTAGAACCTTTGTTTGTTTATTCACTCATTTTTATGGCCGGCTCAGCCTGCACCGAGGGCAGGGCTGGCGCAGCATGTGGTGCTGGGAATTGAACCGCGGTCCCTGAAGCCTCCTAAGCTTTCCCAAGCAGGCGCTTTAGACCACTGAGCCATCCCGCCGGGCCCCATATTTACATTTTAAAAATAGTTAGGCTATACTTTAAGTTACAAAATCATGTTGTTATAATTTATAATATTTCTCTTAATAATTGCTACTATCCACAGTAGCTTTAGGAAACTTAGAATTTTGGCCCTGGGATAATAATCACAGAGAAAGCAGTGGGTCTGCTTCAGGAAGGGACCAGGTTGGCCTAGTGAAGAGGAGACTTAGAGAACAGATGACCAGACTACGCTTACATATTGCAAAGTGTCAACCTTACTGGGATTGGTGACATGCACCTATGATTCCTAGAGGGCAAGGTCTAGGCTAACCTGAACTACTTAGCTAGACCTTGTCTCAAAAATACCAAAAAAAAAAAAAAAAAGACAATTAAAAAAAAAGTGGGGTTGGCCAGATAGCTTGGTGGATTAAGCACCTGCTTTGGCAAACACAGGGACCAGGATTCAATCCCTAGTCCCACATGCTGCAACCAAGTCAGGGCCTGGTGGCACATGCCTTTAATTGAAGCACTGGGGAGGCTGAAAACAGGAGGATCACTATGAGTTCAATCTGTATAGTGAGACCCTGCACTAAGTACTTAAAATGAAAGGGGGGGGGCGCTGGGGAGCTAAATGCCTGCCTGGCAAGTGCAAGGTCAGAGTTTGAATCCCAGTCCCACAGGGAAAAAGAAAAAGAAAAACCAGTACCAGCCAACATTGCAGTTAAACCTGAATGCTGAGTTTTAGCCTGCACAAGGAACAGTTACCTGACGCTTGGCTGCCTAGTGGCCCGCGCGCGCCTGTGCCAGCGAGAGGCCTTTGTGTGCTCACCATGGCATCCATGCTGCTGGTTCTCCACCCTGGGCCTCTTGATCTGGGCACCTCTGTAGCATTCCTGAGGCATTCTAGGATTAGATTAGGAAGTGGTCAGCTGGCATTTGGGACAGATTTGGGGCTTAAAATGCCTCAGTTTTCATGGATAGAATCAAAGTAGGCAGATTACTAGTTGATGGGTATATTATAAATAGGAATTAGTGAAAACTTAGGAAATTTTTAAAAATTTTAATGATATTTTAATTTTAATGAAATTTTAATCGTATTTTATTCACCTTTTTGCCTTGAGTTTGTCACCAGTATCTATTGCTTAGGAACAAGACTTGTGAGCCATAAGACTGCAAGAAGAAAGGGATTTGACCTCGTAAAACAAAAGAATAAAGTTATATGTGTACACACAAGTACCGTCAAGAAGTGAGCTTTCCATTATGATTAGGCTAAAGAAGAAAAGCTTCATCTTGTCATGAAAATGTTTAGCTAGTGCTGCTTGTTCTTTAACCTATGGCTGTCCCACAGCAGCCACCTGGTTGCTGACCTTTTTCATCTCCTCATTGGTAACAAAGACACCAGCAGGGCATGGGAGGGAGTGCACACTTGTAAACTCAGCATTCAGTAGGCTGAGGCAAGAGGGTGGCTGAGAGTTCAAGACCAGCCTGGGCTACATGATGGGTTCAAGGTGAGCCTGAGTTACAGAGTGAGAGCCCAGATCAAAAAATAAAGACAGAATCAGTGGCTCCCAGGGAGGAGCTGGCCGAGGTGTGGCGTCAGCAGGTCCGCATTGGCCTGCAGTGTAGGCCTGTATTGTTGTATGTGCAAAAGTGGAGACGAGAGAACCATAGTGACCTCAAAAAGCGTTCTCCCCCCAACCTTTGTGGTCTGCACCTCGTGCTGCAATCCAAGGTGCATGTGAATCATGAGGCCCACGGCTGACTGCCGTCGGGTCCTGGAGGACCAGGCTGTTCTGGGCCATGGAAGGGTAGAAGACAGGCTGGGTGAACTGAGAAGCTGGTTTTCTTTAAAAATACAGGCGAGTGTTGAACTGACCAGAAAACTGACAGGTTCACAGGCTGTGCCTGAACATCACAGAGTTTTTAGAGGCTCCACGTTAATAAATAACTAGAGAGTAGCAGTCTTCCAGACACACACTGGGGAATATTGGTTCTGAAAAATAAATCGACGTCGCTGGGCAGCGTGCGGCCGCTCCTTGCTTTTGCCAGGCTAGCGTGTATGTCGGGTGTCTGAGGGGCTGCAGTGTGCAGCATTCTGGAGCTCGCTTTTGAGTGTTCCCCTCTCCCCATGACACACATCTCATCATGTCTAGAGTCGCACAGGACGTCACGCGGGAGACCGCAGCGCATACTGCTGTTGGGCCCCAACACTGACATAATGCCTGGTACCTGTCTGGAGGAAAAGCTCAGTTGTATTTTCCTCAAAGTAAAAAAAAAAACAGAGAATATTCCTTCTTTTCTTAGGAAAGTAATTTGTTTTCTATTTTAAATTGTATTTTAAATTTTATTTTAGGGAAGAGTGGTCAGGGTCTCATTACTAGATGACTACTGGTGATCCACCTGTTTACAGCCTCCCAAGAGCTGGGATTACAGGTGTTCGCCACCACACCTAGTCTCAATTGCCATCTCAGCGCACTGCAGGGAGGCGCACTTAAATTGTACATTTTATGGGCTGGCCAGATAGCTCAGTGGATTAAAGCTCCTGCTTGGGCAGACACAGAGACTGGGGTTCAATCCTAGCATGCTGTGCTGGCCCCGCTTCTGGGGCGTGCATTAATGGTGCAGGATTAAGACTGAATGTGGTGGCACATGACTGTAATCGTAGTGCTTGGGATGCTGAAAACAGGATCACTGAGTCTGATCTAGTAGTGAAGTCCTGAACACTCTATAGGCCCTTCCCTAAAATTTAAAAAAATAAATAAATAAATAAGGTGAATAAATGATTTATTGAATCTTAGGTTACTGATACTTATTCATGATTACTTTAATATAAGTCCTCATTTTGATAACTTACATTGTTTTTAAAACTAAAGAACTCCATAGCAGAACTTCTATTCTTTCTAAGTCAAATTAGTTGGTACTGGGCAGTGTAGAAGCTTTGATGTATTTTTTATTCTTACTAGCCTCAGAAGATTTTTGATTTAAAAGAAGACCGGATTCCTTTTCATCTTCCCTCATGATTAGCTTTCCTTTCAGTTCTCGGTAGTTTTGTCATTATAAAAGCTGGACTTTGCAGCCAAGGAACAGCTGCCAGGAGCTTTTGTTCCACTGAATTCTCTGCCCTGGTGTAGCAGAATTTCTCATGTAAATTGCTGGGCCAAAAGGACTTCCTGTCCCATGACGCTCAGAACGTTGTCCCATTTTGAGTCAGATTCCATGGCCTGAGAATCTGGCTGTGTGCTGGTTTCATGTTTCCAGGGTCCCTGCCTGTGCTACCTTCCACTGTCCCCTCTCCGCCCCCAGCTAGACAACATGACTGGCTGTTTAAATGTGAAAATGCTAAACCTGGATTAAGCGAACCTCTACTGCTTGTTGTTTGTCTTTAAATGGATTTGCTGTGTATAAATTGAGTACGTTTGCCTTTGGTTCTTCAGTTGTGTGTTTTCTTCTGCTTTTTTGTGGACTTCAGAGGTTTTCTTAGAGTGAAATGTCGTGTGCCTTCAGGGTGTGGTGCGAAGGCACCTGCACACCCTCGCATGGGCAGCCGTTCCTCCCAGTCGTTTTCCGATGATCCGACAAAAGGTGGAACTATTTCAGTAGCAAACATTTGACATCAGTAAATTCTACATGCTTTAAAGGTTATTGCCACGACTGACGTGATAGTGTTTCTCTCTTAATACTGGGCTTGGGTGTGGTCCCTTAAAATAGTTATGAATAATGCCTATTGGTATTTTGCCATGGATTAGTACATTTCTGTTACAAAGCTGTTGCTTCTTTTTAGCTTGGAGAATTGTTTATATTTAAAATAGTTTATCAGTTGCCTTGAAGTTGTTAATCTACATTTTTACCTTAAACATTAGAAGGATGAAATCAAATGGATTTTATAGTAAAGAAGACAAAGAAGTTTACTGTTTTTAAAGACTAACTCACGTATCTCAATATGGACACAGTTCCTACTAAGAGCATAAGGGGTGGTAGCTCAGTGGGCGTGCTCTGGGGCAGGACTAGTGCCCGCGCACTGCTTCCACCTGTGTGCCTCTGTTTGTGCAGGAGCAGGGGTGGGGTGTTGCTCACAGGGCTTTAGGGAAGGCTGAGGAAGCCCGCAGGCCAGCCGCTGCTCTGGGTGCGAGTGCCATAGTCCCTGGGGGCCATGCCGTGCGTGCTCCGTGCTCCCTCACAGTCACTCGTGCTGAGTGCTGCTTGGTGGCCAGCCGGTCTGAGCTGTGCGCAGGTGGTCCGCAGGTGGTGAGCAGGTATGCAGGCCTAGTAAGGGCTGCTGCCACCGCGTACACAGTCGCTGTTTATGCAGGTGAGCACATGTGTAGTCTCTTGCAGTAACTGTGTAAATGTAGTTGTCGAATGTCAACTTTCAGAATAAAATGAGCTATTTCTAAACACTTATATGAAGACCGAAGAGGACGCTTGGGCTCCGTGGGGTTGGCAGCCTTGGCCGTGCTGGGCATGTGTAGGCTGTTGGTTGCTGAGATAAACATCCCCCTCTCAGCATTCTGTGTCAGGCAGGTGCAGCACACACTGCACACACCTCATCTATAAGGGACTTCAGAAGCGCCTTCCTAGGAAGGACACAGGTGTCTTGGCAGACACAATTCAGGCAGACACAAGTCTCCTTCCCTGGAGACTTCTTGTATGAATCTCCTTTTCAGTTCCCAGTCATGTGAACACTCGAAATAACCTGGTTTTCTCTTTCCTTGGTTCCCTGCCCCTTTTCTCTTTCAACCTTTGAATACTTTTTGGAGAGAGAGGCACACTAGGGATTGAACCCAGGGTATTTGCACTGAGCTACATACCAGACTTTTTTTTTTTTTTTGTCCTTTTGAGACAGGGTCTCACTATGCAGTTCAGGCTGGCCTTGAGCTCACTTTTGTAGCCCAGGCTGGTCTCGAACTCACACCGAGCCTCCTGCCTCAGCCTCCCGAGTGCTGGGATTACAGGCGTGTGCCACCACGCCCGGCCCATACCAGACATTTTTTATTTTGAGGCAAGGTTCTGGAATCTTCCCTGTCAGTCTCCCAGCTTGCTGGCATTGCAGGTGCGGGCCATGAGGTGCAGGGCAGCGCCGAGTGCCCTGAGCACAAACCCTCTGTGTAGCGGCGAGGAGGTGGCGGGCCCTCGTGCTCAGTGTGAACCTCATGCTGCTCGCGCTGCTTGCTGCTCGCACCTTTCCTCTGCCTCCTGCTTGGCACTGGAGATACTGGGCGAGCTAGGGTGATTTTCTAGCTGCTTTCTCTCCAGAGCCCACACTGCTCGTTGAGCCTCCCAGTGCACATCTCGTGTTTCTTCAGCACATACTACAGCTTGCTGTGCTGAGCTGCACAGAGTGGAGCGTCTTTGCTTTCGAACTGTGGGGATTGTCTCATCCAGTAGAACACAAAGGGATAAGGCAGTGTCTGTCCTGTCATCAGTAGGCCCTTCAGGACTCCCTGAAGAGATCTGCCCGAACCTTGGCATGTTCTGCACAAATGCTAAGTGTGGTTAGCTAAGCACCTAAACAAGCCAGTGTTAATCTTCAGTCAGAATTAAGATACGATGCTGACTTTCAGACACGCTTATGTTTAAGTCTTCTAGTGGGTTTCAGGCTTTATGGAAAAGAGAAGATGGAGCAGTAGGGGAAAGGTTGTAGGACACCCTTTTGATTTCCCTTCTTTCCGTTTGCTCTATTTTTTAAAACAATTTTTAACTGAAATGTGAAATAATGGGGTGGTGTGATGTTTGGGTAGTATGTACATTGCGTAGTGTTTAAATCAGATAGAACGTAGCTGCTCAAATGTTCACCATTTGTGTATGGTAGAAGCCTTCACAGCGCTTTCTCCTTCTGGCTCAGGGAACCAACCACACAGTACCTTTCTGGGGTCCGTAGTTGCTCCTCCCCAGCTCCAAGTGGGCACCGCTCACCTCCCAGCCTGGAGGAGTTCAGCGGGAGTGAGGTCAAGCAGCGTCTTCCTTCCATGCCTGGCTCGGGTCATGTGGCAGCGTAACCTCCAGGCTGTTGGGGTTTGCCGAATGACAGGCTTGCGTTCTGTGGCTGCGTTGTGCTCCTCCATGGGCGCGGGCCTCATTTCCTTCCCCATTCAGCCCGTGTCTAGTCCCTTGCTTGACCGCAGGTCCAGAGGTGTCTGGAGCACACTGATCCCATCCGTGTGGCTCTGCTGCATGGGACAGGATCACATGGAAGTCTTGTTTTTAATCCTTTGAAGGACCTCCACACCATTTTTCATAACGGCTGTGTTCAGGGCCCTTTTAATCAAACCTGCCGCTGTCCTTCACTAAGGCCGACTTGATTTAGGAATTGATTGTGGCATGTTATGTTAAGAAACTGTGCTCACTGTCCTTCATCTCAATCCTTTGCCTCCTCTTTTTCTTAAATCCGTAAGATGCTCAAAAGAAAAGCAACTTAACGTACAGTTTAACTTATTTAATAGAATTATAAGGCAGGAAGATAGCTCGGTGGTGTAAGTGCCTGCCTGGAAAGTATAAGGTCTCCCAGTACAAAACAAAGGGAGGGAATTATAGACGCCTCTTTTTTCTTCTTTCTGCTTTCTTCTTCTGGTGCTGAGACTGATCTTGGGGCTCACACTTGTTAGACAAGCATTCTGAAGCTGAGCTGTCATTCTCAACCCTCATTTTGGGTTTTGCTGGTTTGCTTGTTTGGAGATCGGATTTTGCTGTGTTTTCCAGTTTCCATGGCTGGCCTCACCCTGGGCTCGGGTGCTTTCCCTGTCTTACCCTTCATGGTGCTGGAAACTGCCAGTATGTGCTACCACTGTGCTTTGCTGGGTCTCTCAGCAGTAACACAGTAACTTGATTTTAAGAACTGAAAGTTATGACAGTTCACATAGAGCATTTTTTTCCCTACAGAAAACCATAGGCAAAATTGCAACATGCTTGGAGTTGCGGAGTGCGGCTTTACAGGTAAGTGGAGATTTTCTTGTCTTGCTAATACAAGCCAGAGAAAGCATTCTGATAAAGCGTTAGACATTCACATCCAAGGCAGTGTTGTCTCTGAAGTGTTTTGTACAAGAGAAATTTCTTAGTTCATATTCTGTGAACTGTAAAAATAAAAGCTAAGACTTTAAAATTTTCTATTACTTTTGGTTTGAATGTTGTAGGAATGTAAAAACAAAAAGCAGTTTAGGACTTTCATTTTGGTATTTAATGAAAAGAAGTAGATTCATTTTGAATATTTAGTTCTTGCTACTTGAAAAACATACTGAAACTTTTGTAATCAAAGATGTAACGTGCATATCTTGTCTTTAGTCTGCACAGTCCCAAGAAGAATTTAAGCTGGAAGACCTGAAAAAGCTAGAGCCAAGTAAGTTTTCTGACTTCTTTCAGCAATCCTCCTTTTAAAAAGTACTTTACCTGTTAAAACACTACCATTATGTAGCACAGGTGTTGATCCAACCTAATCTCCTTAATATTTAGTCCTTTGTCATGTTTTCTACCCCTTGAAAAGTCCTAGTATTCTTTGTGTTCCATTTTCACTTTGGAATCGGAGGGTTGCTTCATCTGGATCTATTCAAGCCTTGCTCTGCCCTGACACCTTTCCTAGGGTTGTTGTTGCTCAGGCAGACACTGACATCTGAGTCCAGAGGGGCCCCAGTGACGGTCCTTGACGCTGTTCCTCTGCAGGTTGTTGAAAGCTACGCTGCAGTTTGTGGGCTGCGCTGTACAGTATTTCCTTGTGTCTCCTTTCCCCCATCTCTGAAACTTTGTGAAGTACATTGTTTCTTCAGATACTCCGGTGCTTCTTAGGATCCCGCCAGAAACAATCCGTCTGATGGTTCGGATCAGTGCCCTCCTAGAATGTCTACAGTGTGGGCAGGGCTGAGTAGACGGCCGAATGACTGGGAGCCAGATGCTCCCCTTATGTGGAGACAAGCTTGTCCACCTCCAGTTTCCCACTTTCAAGCCAGCTGTCTGAGCAGGGGACACAAAACCATTTTAGTCAGAAGGCAGTCCTGAGCATGGAGTTGTGCATGCTTGCGGTGTGCCTGAAGATGGGTTTCTCTCCAAGCCTCCAGAGCTGAGCGGCCTGAGTCGTCAAGCGCTGGTCTGCACACTCTGCAGTGTGCACACACAGGGACGAGCGTGAACTCCTGAGGCCCGCGCTGACATCGGCCTGTGGTGCTATGCTTCTCTGCTCAGATCCAGCGAGATCCTTAATGCATGTGTTGGCGGAAGAGTGAAGTAAAGTCTGCGATAGTCGTGTGTGTGTGTGTGTGTGTGTGTGTGTGTGTGTGTGTGTAATTATCAAAGCTGAAGGCTTTTTGAGTTAATTTATCAAGAATTACCATTTCTGACGTTGATGTTGATTCAGATGTACTCTTAGTACAGCTTGCTCTTGGTCAAGCATCTTCTGAGGAGAATTATGTAGCTTCTGATATGCTGGGCGTAGCTCATTTACTGCGCAAATCTCTTGACAACGACTGTGAGAGCTCTGTTCACTTCTCCTGCACTCGCACTGACTGCTTCCTTCTCATGCATGCACTTCTGTGCCCTGAGGTTCCCTTCCATTGCTCTACCCTCCAAGGCTGCGCAGAACCCCTTCCTGCCCCTGAAAGCTTTCCCTCCTTCCTCTAGGCCTCAGCCCTAATTGCATTCTGTCCCTTACAGGAGCAATTTTCAATACCCAGGGTCAGAGTCGCGGTTTTATTGTCATGTATTTTTGTGTCACTTCCCAGAGACGTTGGAGTAGTCTTCATGTTTCCCTCTAGAGTCCACTCTGTGCTCTGCATTCGCTCTGAGCCTGGCAGGTTTGTGTGAATGTCTCAAGGGACTCTTCCCCCATAATTTGAAAAACAATCTTTGAGAATGGAAGCAGTTTCCCAATTTGCATACCACAAAAATGGGGCACCATCAGACACAAAGGCAGAGCACTTTGGGATGTTTGTGCGGGCATCGTTTTGGAGTGAGAGTGTCAGGATGGCACAGCCCACAGCCTGTGAGTGTGCTGTGCTTGCCTTTGCAGAGGACCTCAGTGAGTCTCTGCAGCAGGGGGCACATGTGAGTGTCTGGCCAGGCCTTCTGGGAAGTCACGTGGGGTCTCTCTCCTCCTCTCCTCTCCTTTCCTCTCCTATTCTCTCCCCTCTTCTCCCCTCCCCAAAACACCAGTACTGGGTTGGTGGAAAGAAACCTCTTGGAAAATTTAAGGTAGAGCCCTGTTTTAAAAGAACATTAGAATCTGTTGTTCCATGGCTCGTGAAAATGGCAGCCTGGCCTACTATTACAGGCAATAAGAAAGCACCTACTTTCCCCCAAAGCTGTTGCTGTAAACATTGGCTATATCTAACTTGTAAAACAAAAAAGAGGCTACCGTGCCAGAGCAGGCATCTCCTTTTTAAAGCATTGGTACCTAAGAAAAGAACATGTTAATTCTTCTATTACTGTACAAATACAGGATAACTAGTACTGTTTCCAAGTTTTAAAAATTGATATTACATGTATTTTAAAGAATAATTTCCCATCTTACTATTATTAAAACATAGTTCATTTTATCATTATTAAAGCATGGCTTTCTGTTTTGCTTCTAACACGCATGACACCTGGTCACTGTGGCACCTACCGTCCCTCTAACACTCTGAGGCAGCTAGGTCAGTAAACCATGGAGAGAGGATCGCCATTAGCAATGCAGGCTTCCACTTACAGGGTGTTTGTAAGTTTGTCCATGCAACTTTGTACCTGTTGTTTAATTTTAACTCCCAGCAGCCTCTGAGAGAGTGGCATCCCATCTGAGAGCAGGAACCCAAGAGTCAGCGTGGTTGGGCATGTTCAAGTTCCAGGTGTAACCGGAGGGACAGGATTTGGCTTGAATGACTGCTTTCGTCTTCTGCCACTTTCCGTGCTTGTCAGACCTGAGCCCTGCATCCCTTGTGCTGCTCAAGCCCAGCCGTGGCCTTCATAGGGCTTCCTCCACGTGGGCTCTTGTCCTCTGCCCAGAGCTACATGGCGGTGACTTAGTGTTGAAGGGATCGGCCTGTCGTGCAAGGCTGCGCTCCCTGGCACTCAAGCCGCTGCTTTCACTCCACGTCCTGCTCGCATCCTTCATAACCTGGCCTTACGCTGTCTTGGTTCTTTGTTGGCGTATTTACTGTCCACCCTCTCTAAGCAGGGTCTGACGTCCGGGTGCGAGTTCTCTGTCACTCTGCATTTTTAGTACGTCAAACAATGTCTGCTACGTTGTGCCACTCAGTGTGTATTTGCTAAGGGAGGAGCCGTGACTGAAGGGAAGAGAGAGTGAAGGAAAGACACAAGTTTCCAGCTTCCTTCCCACAGGGCAGCTTAGAGGAGCACAGAGAGGAATTCTGAAAAAGCTGGGCAGGGTGCTCACACCTGCAACCTCTGCAACCCGGGAGGCTGAGGCAGGAGGATCACAAATTTGAGCCCAGCTGTGGGCAACTCAGCAAGGCCCTGTCTCAAAATGAAAAATGAAAGGACTGGAGATGTAGCTTGGTGTGAAAGTCCCAGGCTCCTTTCTAGTACTGCTGGAGGGAAGGAGGGGACAAGGGAGCGGGGAGGTAGAGCTGACAGGCAGCTCCCAACTCGTGCTGGCAAAAGCTGTGTGCCTGCAGCCTCCTTTGGGGTACCAGCCTGCTGCACCTCTTTGCTAATGGCAGGACTCCAAAGTTCAGATTGCGAGAGCCCTTGGGGTTGCCCAGCTCGGTGCTGTGAGTCCACCTTGCTACAGCTGCAGACAGTCACTGGGACTCCATAAGACCAGGAGTGAAACGGTGCCTTGCATACCCATAGTGCTTATGCAAGTATGGGTAGGGTTTAAGACTGTCTGAACTGCCACCCAGGGCAGTCTTGGAAGTGTAGATCAGCTGTAGCCAGGACACAAGAAGTCATGTCCGTTGTTTGCAGACAGACCCCACACGGGGGTGTGTGTGTGTGTGCATGCACTCCTATGTCTGCACATATGTTTACGTGTGTACGATTATGTGAGAATTGGAGCCCTTCAGCTGCACACCTCAGCAGTCGCATGATGTGCAGAGGCAGCCTGCTCTGCACTCTGGTGGGCCGCACTCAAGCCGTGCTGCCCACGCTGGCACCTTTGGTGGCAGCCCTTAGAGTACCGAGGGGAAGACGTGCTCGCCTCCTCTGTCAGCGCCATTTTTTGCGAAGACTTCTAGGACAAATGCGCAGTGGCTCTGGAAGGACAGGGAGGCTGGGAGCGTAGAAACTGCTGTGCGTGGTGGTGACGACCAAAGATCAGCCATGGAGGGTCCATTTAAGGTAAAATAACTTGGTTTTTATTCACAGAAGGATTCATGTTTCTTTATCTTTTTATTGTAGTCCTAAAGAATATTCTTACATATAATAAAGAATTTCCATTTGACGTTCAGCCTGTCCCTTTAAGGTAAAATTTTTTAAACCGTCCATATTTTACTTTTACTTTGCTATCTATTTTATTCCTGCTTTCTAGATGTTTCTGTTTCTGTATGCCGATGTGGGCATCATTGGGCATCATTGGTGTCACTGGTGACAACGATATCTCTGGCACCAACATTGCTATCAGTGTGTCAGGTTTTAAAAAAGTCATCATCATCGTGGCTCAAGTAATGGGTGTCTGAAGCTTCTGTGCTACATTGGACTTCGAGGCTCACTAACTTTGCTGTCCTTTTTCATGCAGAAGAATTTTAGCACCTGGTGAGGAGGAGAATTTGGAATTTGAAGAGGATGAGGAGGAGGGGGGTGCTGGAGCAGGGTGCCCGGATTCCTTCCCTGCTCGAGTGCCAGGTGAGCCACACTGCACCGTGGCTGTGGTGCTTACTCCAGGACAGGGCGTTTGGCGCTGCAGTGGGCTCTTGCTGTGGCGCAGTGTGCACCACTCCTGAGCTGCCCTGCCGGTATTTATTTATTTTTTTAATTACTTTTAATAAGAAATAATATAGTTTCAAAGCATGTTAGTAGTACATTTGCAATAATTGCCACATTGCATGTTGTCCTCATAATAGTTCGACACAGTACAGGTTGTAGACATGATACATTTTCTAATTGATATTGGTAAAGAAAGGAAAAAGAAGAAAAAATTTCTTCTCTTTGAACTGAGAGGAAGTAGTTGTATACATAGTCCAATGTTCCATAATTGCTTTGGGTTGCTGGTGAAACCGGCAATGTTGGAGGCTGTTGATTTAAGCCTCTTACAGCTCATCATACAAGTCTAGCTCTGCGTTTTATGCCTCGTAATTAAGCTTTTCTGCTGGGTGATCAAGGGCAAGTTAAAGGGAGACCTATGTAACAAAGCATTCATCTTTTGTATCTTCCAAGGTCAAATCCCCTCAGGATTAACTTTGGAACTGTGTACAGTGCTTTGTAGAACTGTTGTCGGTGTCAGCCTTTGGGACGAGTCACGGCCATTGCTTGACCAGTTTGCTTTCTGTGAAAGCCTGATGGTCTAGAGCAGTTTCCCCTGCGCTGTGTGCCACAGCTGTGGCAGGCGGGTATGCAAGTGCCTTCTGTCTGCACCAGGGTGCTTAGGCAACCGCACACTCAGAGATGCCCAGGAGGGGTTGCCAAGCTACGTGGAGCATCCTGGTGCTCACAGTTGTGACAGCTGGCACGAGCCTGTTAGGTTTCTGCTGAGCATTGACTCCACTGGCTGTATCCAGTGAAACGCGAGCCGAGTTCAGATGTTGGCTTTCTGGTGTGGTGTTTGCTGAGCTGCTGTGCAGTTCAGAAGCTCACTGAACCCTCCTGGTCTCTGAATTTTTCCTCTCAGAATAAGGAAGAATGTACAGTTTATTTGGCTGTGCTTGGCTTGGAACCATGCTGTCCAAGGCTGTTACTGAAAAAGAAAAAAAAAACTTGTAAAATTAG
Organism: Myocastor coypus; assembly: GCA_004027025.1. Classification (NCBI taxonomy): domain Eukaryota; kingdom Metazoa; phylum Chordata; class Mammalia; order Rodentia; family Myocastoridae; genus Myocastor; species Myocastor coypus. Next base: position 51,975 of record PVJA010005298.1, on the reverse strand, counting down.
TCATTAAAAATGACATCAGGAGGGAAGGCAGGCAGGGAGAATGGGGGAGGATTCAGGCATGTTAGGTGCTTGTGTTAGCACCCCATGATGCGGGTGTCACAAGCAGCACAGATGTGTCAATCAGCATGTACAGAACAGAAATGATGCTGATGCAGCCAGAGCATGCTTGACCTTCGACTTAATCAGACAGCCGGAAGAGCGCGATTGTACCCCAGGGGAATTAAAGGCTCCCACAGTAATGACTCAGCTGTGTTCACGTCATGTAGTATGATACTAGGATTGTGGCTTTATAAACTTCCTTGAACATTCAGGTTTATGTAACTCGGCCTGCTGCTACGTATCTATAATCGTAGCACTGTGGAGACTGAGGCAGGAAAATCACAAGTTGGAGCCCAGCCTGGGCTGCTTGGGGAGTTCCAGGCCAGCCTCAGCTCCATCATGAGACCCTGTTTCCAAAAGCAGCCTCCCCAAACTCTGCGTGCTTGAGATGTTCACATCCGTAACAGTCAGTGCAGTTGTGTGAGCTTTGACAGACACCCACCCAGTCCCTTCTGCTGTTGTGCTAGAGACAGGGTGCATCATGGAGAGAGCTATGACCAAGAGCACTTTGCTTTCACTTAAAACAAAAACTGCATTTTTACCCTACCTTTCTTGAAAAGGGTAGTATGTCCTTAGACCTAGCTGAGCTTCCCTAGCATTACTCTCTTTCTCTAAAGTCCCGGTCCCAGAAGGGACCAAGCGCTGCATATAAGCCAGTTAGTACTTGTGTGAGTCGTGACAGAAGTCGGGCTTCTAAAAGTTGTGAATAGATGGTACAGAAACGGAAAGTGCTCCCAACAGGCAGAGTCCTGCTGCTGCTGCCACATGGGTGGCCTGTGCCCCCTGCTGTGGGACTGCAGGGGCGGGAGCTGTCTGTGCCAGCGGTTTAGCATGGCTTCCAGCATGCTCTTGCCCTGCCTGGGCAGCTCTTTGTCACCTCAGCTCTGAGCTATGTTGCCTTTGCTGGACTTGTTGCAGACATTGGTAAGGCCAAGTGTGGTGGCATGTGGCTGTCATCCCAGCACTTGGGAGGCTGAGGCAGAAGGATCTCCATGAGTTTGAGGCCAGCCTGGACTACACAGCGAGACCTTGTCTCAAAAACCAACAAAACAAAACAAAATTGCTAAGGATGTTTTAAATCAAGACTGGATTTAAAACCTAACTGAAGACTTTCTGCATCTGGTGACAATATGAAAATGTCTCTTCATCTGCTCATGTGAACTGCCTTGATAACTCCTGGCAATTTAACAAAGTGTCTTGGACAATAGCCATTAGCTCACGGAGATGCTCCTGACGACATTCTGTAGCACTGTGGGCATCAGTCATGCAGGTCTACAGGGGTCTCAAACATCCAGACTGCTCTGTGGCTTCTTGGGACATGCTCTGGGACAGGATTTCCAAGGGGCTCAGTCACTCGGAGCAGGATGGGGAAGTGAGACTGAAGAGATGTAAATCCACGAATGCTAAGCTTCAAATTGCGTTCTTAATGAGTTATAACTAAAGGCTGTGTTGGTCCATTAGCTTCTCAGACTTCGGGATAATGCTTTAGCGGGATGAGCTATGAGGTGCACATGTGTCTAAAAGGGCTATCATGAGTAACGAGTGTCTGGTGTGTTTAGAGACCATAGTACGTGGTGCTCGCCGTGTTACTAGGTAGAGCGCAGGACGAAACACTTCCGTGTTGGTTAGTGCTTGCTCAGGAGCTGCTGGCAGAGCTGTCTGTTACTGTGTGTCTTTGTTTCCAGGTACGTTACTGCCAAGGTTGCCCTCCGAGCCGGGCATGACGTTGCTCACCATCAGAATTGACAAGATTGGCCTGAAAGATGCCGGACAGTGCATTGACCCCTACATTACAGTCAGTGTGAAGGGTAATGAGTCTGCTTCCCTGCTTTTACATTATTTCTAATTTGCAGCAGCTTTTTGAGGGGTGGTCTTGTATGTGTGACAGCTCCTTTTAATTCATGCTACAATGAGGCAAAATTCCTGCAAGAAACCACTGCTCCATCACTAAACACTTCTGAGCGTGTTGTCCTTTTTATAACTTACACACTTGCTTTGGAGGTAGTTTTTGTCTTTTGTTCTCTTCCCATTCATTGTTGCGGCCTTTTCTTGAGCACACATGCTTTCATTAGTCGCCACTGCAGTCCCTGGCAGCATGTTCCCAGCAGGGGCTGCTCCGTGTGTGAGCAGCCTTCTCGGCTTCTCTGTGCCCCCATCTCCCGGCCCTCCCCCGCAGTCTAGGGCACTAACCAGGACTCCCATTATTCCAGCTAGGGCTTCCGCTCTCAGCACAGGTGGCCAGCCCCTTGCTGCTGGGACCCTGCTCTCCTCAGCAGAGCCCCCATCTTCCGTCCTCCCGTTTCTTCCCCGGCCCCCAGCCTACCCTGGGAAAACTTCTGACCCTCGTCCTGCCAGGGAGCACTGTTAGTGGAGACAGGGGAGCAGCATGGCGACAGCACCCAGACCTGTGTGGCCCCTGGGCAGCCGGGGCGCAGCTGAACCCTAGTGAGGAAGTGGCCTTCTGCTTGGGACTTGCTTTTCTCTCCCCTCCAGTATCGCAGTTGAGCTACTCCTTGGAAACATTTTCGTGCTTAAATCAACAGATTATGAAGTATTTTACTTATGTGTCGCTTAAGTCTTTTAAAAAATAGTTACTGGTTGCCAGGTATGTAATCTCAGCTCTCAGGTGGCTAAGGCAGGATGATCTCCTGAGTCCAGGAGCTGGAGACTGGCCAGGAAATGCAGTGAGATCTGGCACTAAAATTTTTAAAAATAGCAATAGTAGACTGGGGAGATAGCTCCATGGCATAAGCACCTGCCTGGCAAATGCAAGGTCTTTAGTTCCATCCCTGGTACCAAAAAATAACAACCACAACAATAGAGTGGTTAGGATGAAGATACCCCATTATCCAGAAATAGCCTGACTGTACAAGTGAGTTACTTTCATCTGTAGTTTTATAACAAATCAGAGAAACCGATCTGGGCTGCTGAAATAAAATGGAGGGAACTTTCATCCATCATAGAAGTAAACTCAAACCCATAGGAGAACAAGGAAAGTGTGCCCATGGAGAGGCTGCTCCCACAGCGCTATCACCATGATGCCCACTTCCAGCGTTGCCACTTAGTGTAGATGTGGTGTGTGGGAAAGCATTGCTCTGTGTTGTTGGTTGGCCATTTGCAAAGCTGCATGACCAATTCAGAAATGCATGGTGTAACATACAACAGCATTTAATGGTATCGCAGTAGGTGCTGAGTTGCTTTTGCAAAAGTGCTGTGCTGGAGTGCACGTCTTCACGGCCTACACACGTAAACTCTGAGCAGCCGTCAGATGAGTCCACAGATTAACTAGGATTCTTGGATCCTGGAAATTACGGCCATACACAATAAATCAGTCTCCATCTGACTGTTGTAAATCTGTTGTTATGATGACTATAACCAGAACTTAGATGATGTGTGTAACGTTCACCCATTGATGAAGGTTCGGTTGATAGTACTCATGTCCATTTTTGGCTTTCAACTTACAGGAAAATTCTGATAATTTTAGATTTAAAGCTCTTTCCTGCTGTGGTCATGTCGACCATGTGCCATTAGAAACATGTTCCTGCCGGGCGTGGTGGCTCACGCCTGTAATCCCAGCACTCGGGAGGCTGAGGCAGGAGGATCGGTGTGAGTTCGAGACCAGCCTGGGCTACAAAAGTGAGCTCAAGGCCAGCCTCAACTGCATAGTGAGACCCTGTCTCAAAAATACAAAAAAAAAAAAAAAAAAGAAAGAAAGAAAAAGAAACATGTTCCTCAAACCTAGCCTACCCTCCATAATCTCCCCTCATTCTTGACCAGCTTCACCTGCCAGCTTTGTTCAGGTCAGGTCTCTGGGACTGAAATTTCATGTTTCACTAAAATATTTCTCAGGACATGGTCCCTTTAAAACTGCTCTAGGGAGACGCCAGGATAATACTGACACCAGATTTCCACTAGCTGTTCATACTTCTGTTTTTGAGGTGACTGGTAGAACTGTGGAATTTTCATCTAGACTGAGAGCCTAGACTTGTTTTCTAAAACTTCTCCCCTCGTCTGACAACTTAAAGGCACACACAAGGTGTCAAATTGAAATAAAGAACCTTGGACGGGGCAGTAGTGTGGAAATACAGTGCATGCTCTGGTTGAGCTGCAAAAGGCCCCGCAGCTGGCGTCTTAGCCTCTTAGCCTTTCATGCTGCACAGATGTGACCCGTCTCTGCTGTCCCAGCGTCTGCTGCTGCTCTGCTCAGTGCCACTTGTCCTTGTCCTTGCGATTGATGGTCACCGTTTAATGCTGTTATTGTCCCTGTTCCTAATTCTTAAAGTCACTTCTTAAGAATACCCCAGTATTCAATGAATAAAACAATTTTTTATTAAAAAATAAAGCAAGCTCTTTGCAAGCCACGTAAGTAATCAGAATTGGAACTTAGGGCCAGAGGCCACACTTTTGCAAATCACATGCAAGTTTTTATTGCGCACAAAAACAGGGAGTCACTTCTTCACTGTGCAGGCACCTTGTGTCCTCTGCCAGCCACGTTCTCCCACCACACAGGGCCTCCTCCCATCCAGGTCTCCGCCCTGACCCCCAGTGTCCTTCACACCAGCAGGGGGAGTCTCTGCCCTCCACAGGCCTCTCTGGTTTCTTGGTACCTTTCAGTGCACTGACAAGCACTCCTAAGCAGAGCCTCATTTCTCTAGATCTGAACGGCATAGACTTAACGCCCGTGCAGGACACTCCTGTGGCTTCAAGAAAGGAAGACACGTATGTTCACTTCAATGTGGACATCGAGCTCCAGAAGCACGTGGAGAAGTTGACCAAAGGTATGGGGCAGGGGCTGGGGTGGCCTGGGTTGTGCCTGGCGGAGCAGTGTCCTGTGGTCTTAGGAGAGAGTGACTCGAGAAATGTCACATCCACAAGTGCTGCATGAGAATCTGGGAATTAGGAATCCTATGACCCAGCTGTAGGAAAGCCTTGGAATACAACAGAACACTCCTTCGTGGTAAGATGTTACCATCCTCTCAGCAAAGTGGGAAGTGTGCTCACACTGATGAGTGGAGAGGCGGGCACTGCCTGCAGGTCCTGAGGGCTGTCGCTCGCCTGCCCACCCTGTGGCGAAGGTTTCTCTCCCGGCTGGATGTACTGGGGAAGACGGTGTGTGCCAGGCCTTGGAGCTGGGGAAGGATAGCACATTTCTGAAGCACCAGGTTGCATTTTCACATGATACAGGTCACCAGAGTATGTGCCACTGCCTGGACAGACTCGTACTTACATGGAAAAACTAGAACAGAGCCAGGTAGTTTGAAACCCAGCCTTGAAAATAATGAATTTTGAGCTCTTCGTTTGTTTTAAGAATTAAGCTGCAGAGTAAGAAAAATCTTTCTCATGCCTGTTGTGTCTCCAACCCATACTTTGTGAAGCAGCCTGTGGGCCGATCGGTGATGTCATCCTATCTCCTTCTTCTGTTTAACGTTTATGTTCTTTAGCGAGTGCACTTACACTGTGCTTGTAGAAGGAGCGGATGTGATCGGAGAAATGGCAGCTGAGCCAAGGAGTTTGGGGCAGCCACAGGCCCACGTTTACCACAGGGTACTTGGTAAAATTGTGCCTGTTCCTCTGCTTCTGTGGGTGAGCAGGGAAAGCGCTGCCCCATTCATGTGGCCTGTGTGTCTCTGTCCCATCAGGTGCGGCCATCTTCTTTGAATTCAAACACTACAAGCCCAAGAAGAAATTCACCAGCACCAAGTGCTTTGCTTTCATGGAGATGGACGAGATCAAGCCCGGGCCCATCGTCATAGAGCTGTAAGTGTTGCGGACGGCTTCGCAACCCTCCTGCGTCTTCCCACCCATTCCCTGGAGTAGAACCTTGAAGACAGTCGTCTGGGTCATTTAAACAGTGTTCTCTCTCTGTTGTGGTTACAGCTACAAGAAACCCACTGACTTTAAAAGAAAAAAACTACAACTATTGACCAAGAAACCACTTTATCTTCATCTGCACCAAACTTTGCACCAGGACTGACAGACCCGAGGACCCCGAGCTCCTGTGGATCTCACCAGCCAGTGGCAAGCACCGCAGCTCTGTGGGGGCAGGAAGTGGGCACAGCTGCGCCGGGGACCTGAGTCTGGCGCGGGGCAGAGCAGAAGACTTCTTTGGACCTAGGCTTACTGTAGGTGTTGGGACATGATCTTCTCTGTTAACTGTGCAATTACTAGTCCATTTTCTAATTTACCTCTGCCCTGCCCTGCTTCCCGGAACAGCGCTGCTATTCAGGCGTGCTCCTCTTCAACCCCCATGGGCAGGAAGGACGCGCTCGAGCTTCTGCGACTGCTCCTTGCCCCGCGTGCCTGCCTGGTTGGAGCCGGCCTCAGATGGGTTGGCGGGCTGGGCTGGCAGCAGGCTGTGCAGCAGCCTTGCGCCCGCTGTGCTGCCTGCGTCTGTGGGGAAGGGGCAGCTGCTAGCCTCATCTGGCCGGGTGGACCTGCGGAGAGCAGCGGGCCTTGCCCGGATCAGTGTCCCCAGTGGGACGGTGTCCCTGGGAGGTGGCTGCAACTTTTTTCCCAGATAACCAGACTATTTTTCTGAAAGTGAACATATTATAGTTGTATTCATTAGCTGTCTGATGTCACTTTGTCATTTTTTCTGATTAACATTCAAAGCATCTCAGAATAAACACACATTTTTAGATGGGTTTCCAATGTCTTCTGAGTCCTGTCCTCTAAAACAGTAGAGTCCAGTGCTGATGAGATGCTGCAGGAACGACTTTCTGATGGCTGATTATGAAACCTTAAAACCTGCATGCTTTGTTGGAGTGATAAGTATGCAGAAGCAGCAGAGAGGCTGGCTTTCTCCAGTGTTCATAGCTGGGGCTGGCATTTACTTCCTGGTCCTATAGACTAGTATTCACCCGTGTGAACATAGGTAGCTCACAGCATCTTACAGTTCCACCTTAGGGAGAGGCCTACATTAACAGCACATGAGGTGACTTGGGGCTTGCGACACCCTTGCTGTGGCTTAGGAGTGGGCCCCACACATTGTGATGCCCAGTTTTAAACCAGTGCATGATGATGCAGTGCCAGCTGTTCCCGCTCACTCAGGCTGGTGCAGTCGCCCTGGTGAGGCCATCAGTGTGTGTGTCCCTGACAGCCCCATGCCACTTCCGGCACACGAGGCCACCTCCACTCACTAGGGCACTGCTGACCCAGACCATGAGTCTGAAGGATTCCCCACAAATTCAGTGCTGCCTTTCATCTTGATGGGTAACCCCCAGACTCTGAGGTGATTCAGTGCATGGTAGCTCCAGGGATGAAGAATTTGCCTTAATAAAGTTCTTTTCTACTCAGTTCCTAAACTCTGGAGTGATCTGATTGCCCAGGCAGCAAGCTGCAGGGGTCGGGGAACGGGGGCCCATCCCCGTGTCCTGTGCCCTCTGAGGTGCTTGGCAGCATGCCGTGCCCTGCAGAGTCCTCAGTACCGTCTGTTTGATGGTAAGGCCTAAAAACAATCCTGGCACCTATTGAAGTGCAGCAGAACGGGGGGGGGGGGTGTGTGCTGTCCTTCACTGCTGAACTGAGGCGCACGCCAGGGGCATCGCCTCGCCCAGTACTGAGGCTGGATGGGGACAGTGGTCTGCCAAGTTCAGATCAGGATGAAGTCTGCCAAGTTCAGATCAGGATGAAGTGCAGAAGGTGACTGTGGCTTGAAGCAGTAGGCGCAGAACGTCCCACTTGCTGCAGGTCACCACCGGGGATTCCCTTTCCAGAGACGACAGGCCCCGCCGAGGTGAAAGTGCTGCTGCCTCGGGCGAGGCAGCCCAGGGAGCTTCCCGAAATGGGGAGCAGGGTGTCCGAGAGGTGGGCTGCTCTGTGCTGCCCTGCTGTGCCTCGGCTGCCGGCCTGGGGCACTCCTTGGCCACAGGACATTGCAGCTGGTGGAAGTGGGAGGCAGTACTGACGGGCTGGCTCTGCTGGGGTATGGGACAGAGAAGCACAGCAGGGCTCCGAGCAGGGAAGTAATGCTGAGGAAAAACCAAAGGCCTGCCTTGCGTGCTTCCTAGTTTTACCTATTTAAAATCAGAAGTCATGTTGACTTTTGTGTCTTCAGGAGGTTGAAGACTACATTCAAGGGTTGTATTTGTTATGTTGTCTAGTGGTGCAGGTGAAAGCAGCAGATGGTATTGGTGGTGGTCCAGGATGTCCTCTTGATATGGATTAGGTGGAGGCTATGCAGATGGAATTGTCCTGAAGGGCTCTTCTGTTCTCTTGAGCACGGAGTCCCTGTAACTTAAGAGGCCTCAAGCTCCAGGCATTGCATGGTCTCGGGGCATGCGGCAGAGCCCTGTGATGCTGAGACGCGGTGCACACGGTGCACACGGCACCACTGTGAAGGGCCAGGCTCCGGGCTTCACAGGTCACTGAGTTACAGTGAGAGAATGCCGAGGGAGCCTTTGAGGCTTTCACCTTAAGCTCGGTGCCAGGCCTCTGTACACAGGCTCTGAGGCTGCTGTACTCAGGATGTCTGCACGCGATCCCTGTGCTGGCATGGGCAGGCCGTGCGGCCACGGGCCCCAGTGTGTAGGGCGGACACGTTACGCTCACTTTTTCTCATGGTGTTATACTTTTCTGGCTCCTTCCTTGAAAGTCACTTGTGGGACTCTAAGAACGTTTTTATAAAGTTTGCTTTTGTAGCCGTGACATCCCTGAATTCAGTCACAGTTAAAAACCCGGGGCCTGAGGCCCAACCATTGTGCAACAACTCACGGCCCCAGCGTGAGCAGGCTGAAGGTGGATGGCAGTCACTGTCCAGTCACAGGGCTTCACCCGGTGACCGAGCCCGCAGCCACACCGCCAGCCTGGGAGCAGAGTCACCACAGGCCTCCCAACAAGTGACGACCAACGGAGGCAGGGAAATATTAACAAATTTTTATTAACTCTTACCACAAAGGACATAGGCAGGAGGGAGTTTGTGGTCTCTGAGTAAACATTTTTGCGTAACAGTCTTTCTGACCAGCAGGGGTGGGGAAGGGCAGGGTGGGGAAGGGCAGGGTGGGGCGGGGGCGGGGTCTGGTCAAGCATATGAACACTGCTCTGCGTTCAGCTGGTACACTTAACAGGATAATGGAAATACATGTTCTTAAAGCATTTCCACAGGAAATGGTCATCTTTATGACATTCTGAATCATTTTGCAATTATATATGCTACACTAAAACACAGGTATTGGTATTGCACATTTCAAAGTTGGAAGGACACTCAAGCTTAAGAGGCGATTTTTAGAGGGGAAGATGAGACTTCTGAATTGTTTGGCTCAAAAATGCACACTGTCCAAGGCAGCCGAGTACTGAAAACTTTCAAAAATAAACTTTTGGATTTCAAAGCCAATGGACACCTTTGCTGTCTGAACAGTGCAGTCCACGTCCCTCTGCGTGGAGCTCAGAGTTAAGGGCTCTGTGTCAGAGCCTGGGAAGAGTCCTGACTGCTGCGACGCAAGGCCGGTGCAGGCCCGTCTCTGGGGCCTGCGAGCAGGGAGTCTGCCTCGGCCAGTGCGGGGGGATGGTCCAGGGGGCCAGCAGGAGGCGGCGGCAATCGAGGACCCGGAATGAAGTACTCTCTGGGGCCGAGTGGGCCTGGAGGTCGGAATGGAGCTGGTCCTGGGACAAATTCCCAGGCATGCGGAGGCAGGTCTCGGCGTCCAGGCGGGAAGCCCGGGGCATACTCCCTCAGGCCAAGTGGTGGGCACATGTAAGGCACTGAAAGCAAGAGCGTCACTGCAGACACATCCCTCCCACACCAGGGGCCAGGCTGGCTAAGGGAGCATCTAATTATCACAGCCCAGGGAAGCTGAGCGACGTCTCCGACTCACAGGCAGGGGAAGCCAACGCTCAGCAAGTCTAAGCTACAGCCTGTGCTGGCCAGCCGAGCAGCATGTGAGTGGGACACGTGGACTTCCCGGCCCTATTTCCTTCCTGGTGCAACGCCTGCCACCCCGGGTGATGACGGTGCAGTGAGCATGGCACTGCCATGATGGGCTCATTAAGGGAAGCCTACTGCCCACTGCTGTCAAAGCCGTAAGCTGACACAGCATGGCCCAGTCACGGGCCACCTCTGTCTGGGGGTCTGCCCTGCCAGGTGTGGCCTTGCACCACCACTGCTGGGTCTCCCTGCTGAATTCAGTGAGGTCACAGGTGACTCCCCTGCAACGCCTCCCCTCTTGGTGCCAAGCAGGTTTAGGGCTGCAGGACACGTTCCACCCACCGCTGTGCATGCCACCTGGGTAACGAGCAGCAGTGCCACTGGGACTCTCGGCTTTCTGGGAAGAGCCCTGCCCTAGGGGTAGAACGGGCTCAGCACGCTTGGCCTTGCGTTGCAAAACCTGGGAAGAGCAACTGCTGAATGAGACAGGAGAGCACACAGGCTCTGACACTGTCCTTAGCAGCTGTCCTAGGAGAAACAGGAGAACAGCTCTGCTGTCCAGAGCATCCTACCAAATGGCGGAGGCGGCGGAGGCATTGGCCGAGGCCCGAAAGGCCCGCAGAGCTGCGGTGGCGGCGGTGGCGGCGGCGGCGGCGGCGGCGGCGGCGGTCCATATCCCACGGGGGGTGGTGGCAGTGGGCCTCCCATGAACGGAGCAGGCCCTGGGAATGCAGGGGCTCCCTTTGCGGCCAAGCTCACCTGTGAACAGAAGCACAGCGTTCCTGTTCTGAACCTGGTGACAACACAGTGAGCACTCAGCGTGGGAGACAGAAGGCACCTGTCCAGAGACGTGTCAGTATGATTCCCCCCAGTCCCCCGGCTCAGACATCAGCAGGGTGCTGCACAGCAAGCACTGCCACCAAGCCGTCCCTACTCGTGAGTGCTGAAGTGAGCTCTGGAAGAGCTAAGCCGTACATGCTGAACGGCAGAGGTGGAGGACATGCTCGCGCACATCTGTCCTCACCCACGCGACGGCGCGTTGCCGTGCTCAGCAGCGTGCACCACAGGGGCAGCGTGCAGGCTGAGCGACGTGTGCCTAGAGCGCGGTGCCTGCACATGCAAGTGGGGCTCTGCACACTGGTGTCACACAGGTCAACCAGGCGCTCGCAGCGACCCTCCCTGGGCGGTGGAAAGGCACTTCTGCAGACCTGGCTTCCACACACAGCTTCTGTGGACAGCCGTGTGCTGGCCGGGCTTCCCAGGGCTGATCTTACAGTTCTACTGAACCAGCAGCTCCCTTGCAGCCAAGCTGACACTACCCTGACCTGAAGACTACCACGGGGCTCCCTAGCGCAGAGCCAGAGGAGTCTCACAGCAGACTTCACGACAGGTGGGTGCAAGCTGAGCCCGGTGCATACACCTGGAATCCCAGTGCTGGAGGCTGAGGCGGGAGAACTGCTATGACCTGGAGGCCGGTTTGGGGCACCCCGAGTTCACGATTACTTGAGCTACCTAGGAAGACCCTGTCTCATAAAAGGAATTCGCTGCCCAGGCTACAATGACCATCACACTCTAGGCTGGCCTGGGCAATGGCCATCCCCCCCTCAGCACACACACGGGCACATATGTGCACACATACACAAGTGCTTGGAGCCAGACTCCAATGTGCCCAGGCCAATGGGGTCACTCTGCCATGCAGCAGGTAAGTCAGAGCCAGCTGAGGCCCGCGTGGGGCCCAGGCTTGTCCTGCAGGAGTGCACTGGCTGCCGCCAGACACTTAGCCCCAGACATCACCCGATGACGGAGGGCCTTTCTGGCTTGCATGGAGCAGCTGGCTTTTCAAGAGAACAGAGGGGATACACAGATTGCATGCAAACAGGAGCGAGTGTGGTGGGAACAGCAGGCTCCCAGGGGCCAGCAGGCTTACCTTGCCCTCCTCCATACCCTTCGCAGGGGAGGAGCCTCGAGAGCCACTATTCCCTAGGGGACCGGGACCAGGGCCTGGATCTGGGAAGACAAGAGAATGTGTTCAGACTACACTGGGAAATGACTTGATTCCTGGGCCTCAGCAGACATGCAGCAGAGCCCTGGCTGTGCTGCTCAGAACTGCACCAGCACGGCCAGGTGAATGGCCAGCTCCTAGCTAGCAAGCTGCCCGGGACACGGTCTTGGGATCGTAGGCATCCTGGTGTCGGCAGAGATTTAGAACTCCAAAACCAGAGCTGGCTTGGAGCTAATGGGACAGTAGCAACCCTAGGCTCTGAAGACAGGCCCGTCTGCATTTGCGGCAGTTTCTCACAGAACTCTCACAACAGGAAACAAGGAAGCAGGCTGTGGGGCGGGGAGGAGGTGGGAAGGCCAACAGCTGGTGGACCCATGGTGCCTGCATGCACAGCTCCAGGAGCAGTGATGGCTCACAATGTCCACTCCCAAAAGAGATGGCTTCCACTTCACAGTGCAGGGGGAACTAGAAAGCCAGGGATGCTTTCAGTTCTCCAGCACAGCTTGCAATAAAGGGTCTGCCAACAGCCCAGAGGTGTTCTCTATGCCAGACAGACCCCAGCCTACCACATGCATTCCTCCCACTCCAAAGAGCTCACCAAAGTCACTTCTTGGCAGTTCTCTTCGTGCAAAGGTGGCAGAGTGTGGCCGGCCAGGGGGCTCTGCACTCAGCAGTGGGGAGCACTCGCCACCACTCACAGGGGATGGGCCAAAGGAGCCATTCTGGCTCAGGGGACCTATAGTGACAGCGCTTGTTACCACTTCTGGTGTCTCTGTATTTCTTGAGGCAGCTGCCAGCTGCCAGCACCCTGCCTCCCACATGCAGCTGTAAAACATGGTGACCCAGGCTGTACCTACCTCTCCAGGGAGGGTTCTGGGCCCCTGGTCTTCCAGGCAGTGGCTTGACAATCATAGGTTCATCTTGGTACATGGCCAACTTCTGGGTCATTTCCATTAATCTGGATGGCAAGAGTGCGCCTCGGTGTGAACAGTGCTGCTTGCTGCATGAAGCCCCCGGCCACACAGTGCCCCCCACGCACCTGTGCCTCAGGTTGGCGGCCTCTCTCTTTTCCTCTGCCATCAGTCTCTCTGCATTGCGTGCTTTGAGCTGTGGAGACAGGGTGTCCAGCTCATGCAGGCCTGGAGTTCAGTGGGGAAGGGAGGCGGAGGAAAGCACTTACCCAGTTCTCATGAACTTTCTTCTCGTGAGTTGCAAGCTGCAAGAGACAGCACATCAGGGCGCACTTAGGGAGGCGTGGCCGTGGCCTCAGAGCCACCAGCACCCCTGTGAGGACCACAGAATGTAGCCATGCCTGGCAATATGATCATTACCTGGTTTTTAAATGAGCGCTCTGTTTTCTGTAGCTCTTCCTCCATTTCCTGAATTCTCCGCCTAAAAATTTTGCTTCTCAGTTAAAACCAACCAAATAAAATCGGAAATATCTACGTTCCCTCTCCTCTCACCCTTTAAAGGTCTCATCAAGCACACAAAAATGTTCTATAAGGTGACAAGAGCAACGTGAGCAAAGTAATGCATAGCTCTTTTGGTTTCCACTTAC